>JAOTAY010000191.1:5379996-5404975 GCA_025629805.1 Erythroxylum baracoense | reverse complement strand
ATATGTGAAATATCTGAAAATTATTGTTATTTCATATTAATTGTGATTATTATTTATTATTTTGATTTTTGAAGACATTGTTACAAATATATAGTACAACTGTATAATATGACAATAAACTATTTTGTAATTTTTAAAAGAATTTAGGGATTATTTTATAAATTTAAAAAATTATTCGAAATAGTATTCGGTATGGATCGACACCAATGTAATATTATACCAAAAGCTAATCCCGTATTAGATCTAATATGGTATTCGTAAAATTGACCGTGACCATGAGATATTGTACAAGTCTTACCTCAATCTGTATGTATGTTTGTATCTCTTTTCTCATTTTAAGTCACGTGTGCCCCATTCATTTATTCGGTGATGTACCTATACTCCTCCTATTCCCTAATTAGTTTGGCTGAGTTCAATTCATTTTTTCAAATATATTTTCAGTTAAATGTTAATTTGAATTAAATCACATAATTTTTATTTTAAAATAATATAATTAAATTGATTTTTAATTGACTAACTACTAAAAAACCAAATTGATTACAACCAAAATTTTAAAAGAAAAGTAAGGAAATTATCAGGCATGTGCACAACAAACATTTGGACAAAAAAAGGTTTAAAGGGAATTGGAATAAGTTACCTAATGAAATAGTTTATTTATATGAAATTTGTTGTAAGAAAAAATTTAAGGGCGTAAGCTTTACATTTCTACCTCCCAAGTTATGGCTTATGGGTAGACTGTCCTCTAAAGGGAAACACTGCATTCATTGGTACTGATGTTGTGCCCACAAGTGGCACTGGCGGTGATAACTATTCTTATCTTTGCATTAGTCTACTCCCCGCCGATGGTACACTATCAGTTGCGGCAGTGGTGCCTGAATATCTACGATAATAACAATAATAATAACAATATAATCAACGTCTTATTGATATGCGAGATTAGGAGAGGTCTAATAATACACAACTTTAAATTAGTCAGAAATTATTTTTGATAAATTCCTACAAAAAAAAGAATATATATATATCTATTTATTTGTGTTTGTGCGCATTTGTATATTAAAATAATTAAATAAAATAATTAAAAAGAAAATAAAGCAAGCTAAAGAGTAAAAATAAAAAATAAAATAATTTTTTAAATCATGACTAATATTGAAAATATGATAAAATTTAAATAAACTTAAAGAGTTACATAGGACAATATCACATACAAATTCATGTTTTGGGCCATAAAGTTGTGGCCCAATTAGAGAGTCCATGAATTCAAGACAACAAAAATGTTTTAAGGCCCAGCCTCATTTCTCTCTCTCTCTCCTCACGCTTCGCTCGATTTACAGACTGGTCACATTTGCTCTCTCTCGTTGCCTCTCTATAGCTTTTACCGTTTCTCTCAAATCAAATCGCAGAACTTCATTTCCTTCTCCTAACTTTCATGAGCTTCCACTTCTGATGCTCTCAAACAGGTAACTACAACTCATTACCCTCCAATTCATAGCTAGATCTGAGCCTTCCCTCCCTTCTTCTCTGTTCTCTCTTTTTGAATCTTCGACATAACCGCTCCGAAGTTTACCTGTGCAGCAGGTGAATCCGAACATGGAGTGGACTACAGTTCAGCATCTGGATCTTAGCCACGTTGATCGAAGCATCAAGAGACCATTGCAGCCCCATGCTACTGCCTTCCATCCGACTCAAGCTCTCATCGCCGTCGCGATCGGGACCTACATTATTGGTTTGTGATTTTCGGGTTTTTATTTATCTTTCACTTTGGTTGTTTTTAATGGATCCAATTTTTATATTTACCTGCAGAGTTTGATGCGTTGACGGGATGCAAGCTCGCTTCAATCAATATTGGCGCTCCTGTGGTTCGCATGTCTTACAATCCTACTAGTGGCCATTCGATCATTGCTATTCTAGTGGTTCGTTTCGTTTTTTTTTTTTTGGGCGTAAATTTCACATTTTTTAACGTTGAAGTGCTCTGTAGTTTGTGGATTGTAATAATGAGTGGGTTCGTTCTATCTCATAGTTTTGCGCATAAGTGAAGCTGTTATAGTTTTTCATTGACATATGCCTCTGATTTTCTAGGATTGTACAGTTCGGTCCTGTGATTTTGACTCCGAGCAGACTTTTGTTCTGCATTCACCTGAGAAGAAATCAGAACACATATCTACGGACACAGAAGTTCATCTTGCTCTGACACCTTTGCAACCCGTTGTATTTTTTGGTTTCCCAAAGAAGCTGACTGTAACTGGTTTGTTAGTTTACTTTCTATTTTGTCAGTAATTTTAGCTCTATGGATTACCAACTAAAATCTGTGACAATTGGATTTTCTTCACATGTACAATTGCTTGTTTATGTTTCTAACGGCATAATGTTCTGTTGCAGTTGTTGGAACTGTTGAAGGGGGGAGGCCGCCAACAAAAATAAGAACAGACATAAAAAAGCTAATTGTACATCTTGCTTGTCATCCACGCCTTCCGGTTTTGGTAATGCTTGTTTCTAATGTGTTTTTATGTTTGTTTTCGTGTATCTCTTCTTCGAGTTTTATGGAATCAACTATGTTTTATCCAGTTCTGTCTAATTTATGGTTCTCCAGTCTGATATTTTATGAGGGTATCCAAGCACTTCTTTTTTCTTACTGACAAAGATAATCACTAATCAGCAATTTGATGATTGTCCTTGTGCTTAGGAAATTCTTGGTTAGCCATGCAGCTGGGAGTGTTTATTACATTTGGAAGAGAAATAGGTCCTTTTAAGATATCAATGAGGAACACACTTTTATTAAACTCATAGTAAGATGGGAATTCTTTTGTTACTTATAAGGAATATTAAGAGAGACTATTAATAAAAAGGGAATGATGGGATCAAATTATTACTCTAGTATGCGCACTTGTGCGAGGTGGTTAATGATAATGTTTGTAGTAGATTATGCAATAAATTGTATGAATACAAAATTGACTGCACATGAATTGAACCACAATAATATCTAAATCCTTCTCCGAATTCCACCTAGTTGCTGATGGTACTAGGCTCTTTTCAAGTAGCCTTGAAAGATGGGTTCTGTGTTACACCACCCTCACTGTCTCATTTTTGGATTATTCCAATTTTTGCTTCTTCCTCCCCTGCTGAATGAAATGTTCTCTTGCCATTACATTTCAATTCCTATGCTATGATATAATTCTATTGCAGTACTTTAAGTTCTCCTAATGAACTCTTCTTGTTATTTAAAATATAACAACAAAGTGTTCAGTGTAACAAACTTTGTCATCATAGTTTTAGTGACAGGAATTCATTGGAAAAATGATTAACTAAGAGAAAAGAAATAAAGAAATATGAAAAAGTAATAGGGTTGACAAGCTAGTTTTTTGTTGAATTCCTAATGGAGTTTGACAGAATGAATTATTTGATTTTATCTCAACTGTAGAAGTTAAAAAATAAAAGTTAAAAGTAAGAGGACTGAACAAAGAATTGTTTATCCCTGCAAGGTGGTTATGCAACTCACTTATGACTGCCATTGATTAGTTGTTATGTTTTTGAATTTGAGGCAGATTGATTGATATAACCTTTGTCCAAATTTTGAATTGTCAGCTCTAGTTGATTCAAACTTCACTCAGATGTGGCATTTGATAGATCTGGCATTATACTCGAACCAATTGATTGATAGTGTTTTACTGACACCATCTGCTCACCAAATACTGTCACCAAGAATCTTGAGTTTATTCTTTAAAGTTCTCAATGCTATCTGGCCTAAATATAAGTACTTTCTTGCAGTACGTCGCTTATGCGGACGGCTCAATTCGAGCTTACAACATTCATAATTACTCTTTTCATTATGCCCTGCAACGTAAGATGCTGAGCATAATCCATTGATATTTTAAAGGGTTATTCTTACCTTACAAATGAGAATATAAGATTCTTGTTTGTTTTGTATTTTAGTTGATAATACCATTAAGCTCCTTGGTGCTGGCGCACTTGCTTTCCATCCTACATTGGAATGGATTTTTGTTGGTGATAGACGTGGTGCACTTTTGGCATGGGATGTCTCAACAGAGAGGCCTACTATGATCGGAATGTGAGAATTTATTGTCAATGTATTTACACTTGGTTTAGAAAATGTTATCTAAGTAGATTTCTTAGATTTCTTTGACGACTTAATCTTTTCTTATGTCTATCAAATGTGGCTGATAGTTATTATGAGTGACCCAGGGGTGATTATTTTGGTCAATACGAAATTGATATCAATTTGTTGGGTTGTTAAGGTATTGTGCTGGACTATTTGGAATTCAGTTGGAATGAGTATTATGGCTTAATATTTATGGAAATGGCTAATAAATAAGTTGAATGAATACCTTTCTTTTTTCTTTTCACATTATAGTGAATAACACAAGGATTTGTGACAAACTGATTTCCAAAAGGGTAGTTTTGATAAGAAAAGCCGCACAAGTCAATACTAATGCTTTTGTTAAGTAAATTAGATCAAATGCATAAGACTAGTTATCTGTGTTCTTCAATTATGCATAAGTGTGTATTTAGTGATGCATACTTCTAGAGGTAATTGATCTTATTTCGCACTTAACTTTATTGAAATGCTTTAAATGTAAACAATCTTGTAGTTTTTTGACACCCTGATGAGCATATTATTATGATATCATGATCAATAGCTATATATTTTTGATGTCCTATAATTTTCTGTTGATGAGTAAAACTAATTTTTGACAGCAGTTACTTGATCTAGACTAGTCATAGGACTAAAAAGAATTTGATATGTAGGTGGTTGATTACTTAGCCATGTTCCTGTGACACTCTGAAAATATTGCTTAATTCTGCTATTTCTGTTAGTAAATCCTTGTTTCTGTGTTCTTTTGTCATGTTGTTCGGACTCACCTCACATAATCCCCTTCAATTACACTTACAGTACACAGGCGGGTTCTCAGCCAATAACATCAATTGCCTGGCTGTCAGTGTTGCGGCTACTTGTGACAGTTTCCAAGGATGGAGCTTTTCAAGTTTGGAAAACTAGAGTGATGCTTAATCCTAATAGGCCTCCAATGCAAGCAAATTTTTTTGAGCCTGCTGGTTAGTCCTAATCATCATAGTTATTGTTGTTGTTATCATTTAGTAGTATCATTATTATTGTTATTGTTGTTGTTGTTTCATATTATTATTACTATTCTTATTATTTTATTGGGTCATTTATGTCCTAACCGGTGTTCTTTTATTGCAGGAATTGAAGCAATTGATGTACCTCGCATTTTATCTCAGCAGGGTGGAGAAACAGTTTATCCTCTACCACGAATTAAAGCTTTGGAAGTTCACCCAAAATTGAATCTAGCAGCTCTGGTTTTTGCAGTTAAGAGCGACTATGTTTATTGTGCTAATTCCATTTGCTAGTCTGTCAGAAGATTGATGGCGGCTTCATTTTTTTTTCATTGTCTTCTGCTTGTTTTATAAAGAACATGACAGGAGTTGACAATTTGAAAAATAAGGCTGCATACACCAGGGAAGGAAGGAAGCAACTCTTTGCAGTTCTGCAGAGTGCAAGGGGTTCTTCAGGTGAATGATTATTTATGTATGCTTTTCCAGAATCCTCTTTGTATTATTTGTTGAAGTTGTGACAATCTCTGAAATGGAATATTAGTCTTTACAATTCTTCTGTTTATGCTCTCATGGACTCATCCTTTCTTTTGATTTTCTTTTTTACAACATTTTAATGTAGGATAAATTTGTAAATATAGGAATATGTGTTTGATTTGAGGGAACAAAGATAAAGATTTTAGAGTTTGGGGAGTGAATATTCATTTTATGAGACGAACAATGACTGCTGCCTGGCAGCAAAAGTTCTGAAGGCCAAACTTTATTATGCCATGAAAGATCTTTTACTTGCTGAAGAGTTGAGAATCTAAAACGTTCAGATTTTTTTGTCGAATAGGAAAAATCATTGGATAAGATGACTGATATTTTTTTGATCGCCTTTTGTTCACACGTGCTATGACGGCAAACTCTTATGCAATATACTGCATTTGGATCTAGTGGCGTAGTTTTCTGTGTTTTCAGCTGTCTGGCTTCATGAGATGCAAGAAATGTTATTGCTTATTTTCATTCCGGGATAAGCTCACAATAGGGCTCCATTTGCAGCATCTGTATTGAAGGAAAAGCTCTCATCCTTGGGTGCATCAGGAATTTTGGCTGACCATCAACTTCAAGCCCAATTGCAAGAGCACCATTTGAAGGGGTGAGTTTCAAATAGTGACAAAGATACTTTGGTTTTTGGCAGGAAAGAGTAGGTTGGTTTATTGAAAGTCTTTAAGTAGTACTGTTTTCCTTTACTTTCCTGGGTGGACGGTGGGGGGACAACTGGGCGTTGTGGTTAGGGTTGTATTGTGTTGTCAACATTTAACTTGTAGGTGGGATCTACAAACTGTTTATTAATTTGAATTGTTTTCAGTTTATTTTTCCAATTCTAACTGAAAATATTTGTTAATTGGCAGTCAAAGTCAACTTACAATTACTGATATTGCAAGGAAGGCATTCCTTTACAGTGTATGTTACTTTCAAATCACCTTCTCTCATAAGCTCCTTTTGTGTTGCTTCTAGATAGTTTCTCAGTGCACTAAAAGATATGTCATAGCTGGACCTATATTTTTAACTTGTTCTTTTTATGACTGTTAAGAGTGTGGACTTGGATGGGGGAATGATTGGCAAAGGATTTTAACTTCATGGTAGTATTTTGCAGCAATTTGTTGTGTTTATGATATACAGTCTATACAAAAGATACAGAAGGGCTCATCACTTCTCAGGCTTGAATAATGTCTAATGTAATCCTGACCAAGGTCTCTTAAAAATATTCTCAACTTATGCTGATACTGACGACCTATAACAGATTTATGTTGATCCATTTATGTACTTATGTTCGTTTTTAGATATCGGAGACTTCAACTCTCTGGTTTTCTCGTGCACTTTTAATCAGTTTTGAGAATCCAAGTGTATTCATGATATGCAAGAGTTCTATTGTATTTTGTTCTCTTGGTTTTTGTCTTGTTGTCATAAATTAGTGATTTATTCTGTCTAGATTTTGTTGCCTTACTGCCTTGTTCTTCATTATCTTTTTTGTTATATTCAACAGTTTCAAGTAAACTAGCCTTAAGTAGGAATCATCATACTTAATATATAAATCTGCTGCTTATTGCTTTGAATTGCAGATTTTAAAATAATGAGTTAATCCTGGTTTCTCGTTTACAATTGAACCATATCCCGTTCAGAACTGAAAACTTTTAGGTTTCTCCTTGTATCTGAGTCGTAATTTAGACTTCTTTCTATTGAATTTTGTAATTTGACAGAGAACTATTTTTAATCATTTCAGCAGTTTATAGTTTCTACTTTAACTTGGATTTGGGTTTGCACTAGTTTCTAGTTTTTCTTTTCCATTTGGAATGACGGTTGTGTTGGTGATTATAGGAAAGTACATAATGAAATTGAAGTTGTTGAGTTGGCAACTAGTCCAGATTTCTATAACTGCTTTCATGAAATAGCACTGCCAATTGGGAAGTGAGAATATGTCTTGTCTCTACATTGCTTTAACATACTGCAATAGTTTGAAGTTGAATCATAATTTAGATGCTTTATTGCGCCCTTTAATCTATGTACTAAAGGGTTTCGTTATCCTTGACATGACTTCAGAATCCTCCTATTTTTGTGTTACTAGGATAGAATATTGTACCCAATTTGACATAATTCTGACAGAGTGAAATGCTGATCATTTTCATAGCATTTCATGGAAGGCCATTCGAAAAGTGCTCCAATATCTCGATTGCCACTGATCACTATGTTGGACACCAGACATCATTTGAAGGACATGCCTGTTTGCCAGGTTCAAAGAAAGATTTGTTTGTGTTGATTTTGATTTTATATTTAAAGTTTTGATCTGACACTGTTGGTTTTCTTGGCAGCCCTTTCATTTGGATCTAAATTTCTTTAACAAAGAGAACAGAGTGCTTCACTATCCTGTAAGGGCTTTCTATGTTGATGGCTTAAATCTCATGGCATACAGTCTGTGCTCTGGGGTGGATAACACTTACAAAAAATTGTATACCTCGGTAATTACGAAACCTTATTGCCTAGAGCAAGGCCACTCCCATAGACGGGCTTCTAATTATTGAACTTTTGTTTCAGATTCCTGGAAACGTCGAGTGTCATCCAAAGCACATAGTATACAGCAAAAAGCAGCATCTGTTTCTTGTTGTTTATGAATTTAGTGGTTCGACAAATGAAGTAGTCCTTTATTGGGAAAATACGGATTCCCAACAAGCAAACAGCAAAGGGAGCACAATCAAAGGTGATATTTGACCTTCATTCGTGTATTTGACCTCTTTGATGTGCATGTAAAGTTAAGAATATGGACTGACTACTGTTCCTCTATTACATATGGACTTTTTAAGGTCGAGATGCAGCATTTATCGGTCCCAATGACAATCAGTTTGCAATTCTTGATGAAGATAAGACTGGACTCTCTCTGTATATTCTTCCAGGAGGGGCTACAAACGAAGCTGGTGAAAAGAATTTATTGGTTGAAGAAAACCATTTTGCGGAAACAAATACTGGTTCTCTTCAGGGTCCTCTTCAATTCATGTTTGAAAGTGAAGTTGACCGCATATTTTCCACTCCATTAGGTGCCTGATCAATGGGATACTTTTATTTAATGTCTCTTCCACCGATAATTTTGGAACTGATTGTGACCTACTGCGGTTGCAGAATCAACTTTGATGTTTGCTTCTGATGGAAAGCAGATTAGCTTTGCAAAGCTGATCCAAGGATACCGTCTTTCAACATCAGATGGGCATTATATATCAACCAAAACTGAAGGGAGAAAATCAATTAAGTTGAAAATGAATGAAATTGTGCTACAGGTAAGCATTACAACTTTCTAAGCAGGTTTTGAGGAAATTGCAGGTCGAGTTCTGTAACATTCGGTAATAATGGAGTTTTCTTGGAGTTTGACTTCTTTTGTGCAAACCTCAGTTAGATAGGTTGAAGTTGAAGTTTCTTGTCATTGTCTATGACAAGCATAATATTATCCATCCTTTTGGATATTGCCCATGTGAAATTTTCCTGTTTGCTTTTTAATCAGTTGCCTTTATTTTTAATATATTAGCTTATTAAGGCCAAAAAACAAAAGGAAAATATCTGTTAGCTGAAAACCTGGTCTTCTGTTTTGATTCTTTAGGTGCACTGGCAAGAGACTCTACGGGGCTATGTGGCTGGAATATTGACCACCAAAAGAGTACTGATGGTTTCTGCAGACCTTGATATATTGGCAAGCAGTTTGACAAAAATTGATAAAGGACTTCCATCAATATCCTGAACTTGTTTCTGTTGTTAATGCCTGAACATTTTTAATTTATAGTTTTTTTTGAGAATTTTTTGTAATTTATAATTCTTCTAAAGTTGGTGTGAACGCTTAACATATGCATACTTCAGATCTCTTTTATGGGTTGGACCTGCTCTTCTCTTCTCTACTGCTACTTCAGTTAGAATGCTAGGCTGGGATGGAATAGTGAGAACCATTTTGTCCATTAGCATGCCTAATGCAGGTATTATCCTTTATTTAGTGACTTTTTGCTTCTCATGGTTTTGAGTTCTTGGACAGCCTTGCCTTTCTGCTACTGTTGTTGGTTTTATTGTCAAATTGACTGCACCAGCATCTATCTGTTTACTGGATTGATTGTTTTTTCAGTGTTGCTTGGTGCTTTGAATGATCGGTTGCTAATTGCTAATCCAACGGATATAAATCCCAGACAAAAGAAGGGAGTTGAAATCAGGAGCTGTCTTGTTGGCCTCCTGGAACCACTTCTTATTGGATTTGCCACAATGCAACAGACTTTTGAGCAGAAACTTGATCTGGGTGAAGTCTTATACCAAATAACATCTAGGTATCCCCCTTCTGATAATCTTCATACTATCTTTTTTCAAGTTAAATATTTGTTGAATGTGGTGAATGAACTACAATCTGCAAATGTTCAATTAGTAGCCTGTTTAACCTTTTAATTGGGTTCTGATTGGTTAAACTGAAGTTGTTCATGACAGATAGTGATAGTTGACCTTTCCATCTAAGTGCAGGTTTGACAGCTTGCGTATCACTCCAAGATCTGTTGATATCCTTTCTAGAGGGCCTCCAGTTTGTGGAGATCTTGCAGTATCATTATCCCAAGCTAGTCCTCAGTTCACTCAGGTGATTAACTTCACTGCTTACTTTCTGTATCTGCTTTCATTCTTCTGCTAACATTTTATTAACATGGTTGGTTACAATCAAAGGTATTGCGAGGTGTTTATGCCATCAAAGCTCTCCGTTTTTCTACTGCTTTATCTGTCTTGAAGGATGAGTTTTTACGTTCTAGAGATTATCCAAAATGTCCTCCAACCTCTCTTTTATTCCACCGCTTTCGACAGCTGGGTTATGCTTGTATCATGTAAGTAAAGAATCGTGGTAATAGATCTGCGTGTTTTGTTTCTGTTTCTATCAGCTAATTTTGTTACTTGCTTCCAAGTTCTGTATCCTCCCGTTGACAGAAATTCATGTTACATATGCCTAGAGCCCTCCTCACTTTTAGTGTAAAAAGATTTCATATGCCGAGTGTGTGGATTGTTAATATTATTAATGACAGGATGACATCACATCATTATTAAGTCATTAACCATCCTAGGTATCTGTGCTTTGACTTAAAGGTCTCTGCTGCTCTGGGGCTTTAAATTCTGTCTTTTTCTGTTGGGCATTCTACTGTTAACTATTCTCTTCGTTTTAACGTGTTTTTATGCATCCCTTTTATTTTCCTCCAGCTTTGCCTTGAATTTTCCATTTGATAAACCTTATAAGAGATCTGAGTCAGTAATGATATTCATCTGTGTGCATGCAAACCAACACAAGTTTGACAAAGAATGCACTTGTAACAAATGTCTTCATTTTCTCTTGCTTCTTCTTGAAATGATCTTTTAAGATTGAAGCTTTCTAGCAAAAGCTAAGAGTAGCTTAAGCTCATATGAATATAATATTTTTATTGCAATTGCTCTGTCTTTACAGGATTAGGTTGGAACCTATTAATGGTCAAATATAAAAGTATAGGACATGATTAAGGGATTAAATAATGTAAACATATCTAATTTTCTATCTTGTATATCTAATATTTGGAGCTCTCCTCTCTGGCTTACAAGAAATAATACTTCCCATCATAAAGCTCAGTAGTGACTTAACTTCTATCTTTCAAATTACAGGTATGGTCAGTTTGATAGTGCAAAAGAAACTTTTGAAGTCATTGCAGACTATGAAAGCATGTTAGATCTGTTTATATGCCACCTTAACCCTAGTGCCATGAGGCGTCTTGCTCAGAAACTAGAAGAAGAAGGAGCTGATTCAGAGCTGAGGCGATATTGTGAAAGGATCTTAAGAGTTCGCTCTACAGGGTGGACACAGGGTATCTTTGCCAACTTTGCTGCTGAGAGTATGGTTCCCAAGGGACCTGAATGGGGTGGTGGAAACTGGGAGATCAAGACACCCACCGGTTTGAAAAGTATACCACAGTGGGAACTGGCTGCTGAAGTGATGCCATATATGAAGACTGATGATGGCACTATCCCGGCTATTATTACGGATCATATTGGGGTTTACTTGGGCTCAATCAAAGGAAGAGGCACTGTTGTTGAAGTAAGGGAAGATAGTTTGGTCAAGGCTTTCATTCCCAACGCTGACAATAAGCCTAATGGGCAGGATAATTCGTTGGTTAAAACCACATCCAATAAGTCTAAGACACAACCTGATGGTAAATCAAATGGTGATTCCTTGATGGGACTGGATATGCTTATTAAACAAAGTCCTGGTTCAACTGCTGCTGATGAACAGGCAAAAGCAGAAGAAGAGTTCAAGAAAGCAATGTATGGTGCTGCCACTGATGGCAGCAGCAGTGATGAGGAAGGAGCATCAAAAACTAAAAAGCTGCAAATCAGGATACGCGACAAGCCATCTTCTACAGTGGACGTCAATAAAATCAAAGAAGCCACCAAGCAGTTTAAACTTGGTGAAGGATTAGGTCCACCGATAAGGACGAAGTCATTAACCAACTCCCAGGACCTTGGCCAAATTTTAACCAACCCACCTGATGCTACCAATGCAACTGTAGCCACAACACCCTCAGTTTCTGCCCCTTCTGATTTGTTTGGTACCGACTCACTGAGACAACCTGGTCCGGTAGCACAACCAGCTCCTATAGTTATGAGTGTAGGAGTTACATCTCGACCTATACCGGAGAACTTTTTCCAAGATACAATACCATCCCTTCAAGTTGCAGCATCACTACCCCCTCCAGGAACTTATCTTGCAAAATTTCATCAAACTCCTCAAGGGGTTTCAGACAAGTCAGCAGCTAATCCAGTTAGTACTTCTGGAGTTGATGTTGGTCTTCCTGATGGTGGTGTTCCTCCACAAGCCACTCAGCAAGCTATCCCAATTGATGCTATTGGACTTCCTGATGGTGGTGTTCCACCTAAGGGCCCCAGTCAGGTTCCTGTATCTACCCAAGGCCCCTTTCAGGCAGGTGTTCCTCAACCTCAGGTTCAGGCACCTCAGACCCCATTATTCTCACAACCTCTTGATCTTAGTGTTCTTGGAGCTCCAAATTCTGCAGATTCAAGTAAACCTCCTGGAGCTGCCTCCCCTCCATCTGCCGTGCGACCAGGCTTGGTACAAATTTACTTCTTTCCCTTGTCATTTTTTTTACATCCTTTTCTTTTGTTTAAAGCCAATTTCATCCCTAAAGGAAAAGAGCACTCGACATCAAAGTTTTTGTTTTAGTAGCAGGCTAGTTTTTCTTGGCATAGTGCTTTGGTTCTTCCTTCTTTTCAATTTAGAAAAGGAAATTCATAAAAAAGTAGTTCTCATTACTATTTTTGAAGTATAGAAGAGATTACGACAATAAAATTTAAGGATTAAGAATTAAAAGTTTTGGACACTATCAACCTTTTTTGGAGTTTATATTTTGCAGTCATTAGAATTTTGCATGCACCAACTGCAGCTTGTACCTGCAGTATATTGCCTACCAAATATCATATGCTATAATGTTCTGACAGACATTTTGAGCCTCTGGGCTTACTTATTCCTGATATCGCTGTTGTCGTGTGGCATTTAATAGGTTCCTCGAGGGGCAGCTGCTTCAGTATGTTTCAAGACTGGGCTTGCTCATCTTGAGCAGAACCAACTTCCAGATGCACTATCATGTTTCGATGAAGGTTTCTTGGCATTAGCCAAGGATTTCTCTCGGGGAGCTGATATCAAGGCCCAGGCAACCATTTGTGCTCAGTACAAGATTGCAGTTACCCTTCTTCTGGTATTAGTCTTTATCCGGATTTCCCCATTAACCAACTTGACATTCTACTGTCACCTCATGACGCATATTGGTTATTGCTATTAAGTTGGCTTTGCCATCCAATATTAAAGGTACTGAACATAGAACTGACCATAACTAACGATTTAACATCCTTGTACAGGAAATTGCTCGGTTGCAGAAAGTTCAAGGTCCAAGTGCACTCAGTGCAAAAGATGAGATGGCAAGGCTGACACGACATTTGAGTTCTTTACCTCTTCAAGCAAAGCACCGAATAAATTGTATTCGAACTGCCATTAAACGAAACATGGAAGTGCAGAATTATGCTTATGGCAAGCAGATGCTTGAGCTCCTTCTCTCCAAGGCTCCACCAAATAAGCAGGATGAGTTAAGAAGCCTGATTGACATGTGTGTTCAGAGAGGTGCAACGAACAAGTCCATTGATCCCCTGGAAGATCCTTCCCAATTCTGTGCTGCCACACTCAGTCGCTTATCAACCATTGGATACGATGTCTGTGATCTTTGCGGGGCCAAATTTTCAGCCCTTGCGGCACCTGGATGCATCATATGTGGCATGGGAAGTATCAAAAGATCTGATGCACCTACTGGCCCTCTGACTTCACCGTTTGGCTGAGATATGATTAAGCACAATCTTGCTGTACGATAAGAAACCTGAAAAATCCCGTTACCGATATTTTGCGGGTACTGCATTCAGACCAGGACTTCAGTAGGGAAACGTTGTTTTGGATGAAACCGAGGCGAGTGACCGAAGAGAGGACAACTAGCAGTTGCCAATTAGCTGTGTACATCTATTATAATCAATTAGCTTTATTTGGATTCTCTCTCTTTTTTTTTCCACTTTTCCTTTGTTATATAATCATTACTTTTCTTTTTGTATACTATTACAATATTGTACATTATGATGTATGATAGGCGTAGTTTGTCTTGATTGACATTGGAGGCGTTTGGGCATCGAAGTGAAATGTTCGTCAATTTTTTTCACCGAGCCACCTTATACTATAGTAGGAATGTAGTCTCTCTTGATACTTGGAAGTCTTAAACAGGATGATTTTGTTTCGAGTACTATTGTGGTATACGTGTGAATATTCCTTTCTGTTATATAATAATGCTGAACTATACAAATAAGCCCCTCTAAATTATATAAAAATTCCTTGGTCATTTGAAAAGAACGGCATTTGATTTAGGTAAAAACAATATCGAATAACAGCCTCCGAAAAAGGTATCAGAACTTCTGATTGAAAATGTCAATGGTATCAAATTTACTGCGACATAAAAATTTGATTGAATCTTTTAGCAACTCCTGAAACCGAAGGAGCCTGATTAGAAAAACTTGCATCCGCCCACACTTTGATTTGTAATATCTCCATTTATATGTACAATGGCCCATGTACAGTTCCTCCAATCCAATCTTGTTAATAATGAATGAATGTCTGGAATACTTTCACCTTGGTAGAAGCAACCTGAAACTGAAATCGTAAGGCGTGACTTGTACTAGATGTGAAACACTGTGTCTTCCTCTCCTTGTTTCAATGCATTTGATTGCCTCAGTTCTTAATTTATCAGGTAGCTGCAAGCACACCCAATCCACCAATGACTCCATGTCCTTTGCAAAGTCTAGAAGGTACCAATCCAACAGCTTGGGGATCATCAACTTGTTTGCTTTAGAAATCCCAACAGCTGCCTGTATATAGTCTCTCTTTGCTGCTTCTAGTTCCTCTTCAACTTTAGAGGCCGTGTATACCCTTACCTGCATATTTTTGCAAGTGTGCTACTGAAACTACATCACCAAGAAATAATTCATAAATATTTTTTTTGACCCTGATCATTAATGATAATATATAATGGGACCAAACTTACTGCAGGGGAGGACCAGCTTCCGCAGGAAAGTGCAAATGTAACCAAAGGTTCAGACCACTCCAACCCGAAATTGTTGCGTGCTTTTATTTCGTCATTTTTCGCTGTTGCTTTCGGGCAAGTCTACCATATTGATCGAAAATGATCCAGTAAGCAAAATACTGCTTATTCTACGAAACAGTATTGGTGATTCATCCTTAAAGAATATCACTATCTTTTATTCAGAAAAAGTGACTCACGAATTTTAAGTGGAAAGGAAGCCTCAAGATGAAGTGCTCGATTGTAATTGCATTCAACAACCTTCCTCCCACTGTTATTGTTGCCTGAAGGATGTATACTAATGTCAATCGCATACTATTGATGGTTAGAAGAAGTTGTTCATGCATGTGCATATAGAAGGACCACTGTCAGGAACCTCATAGGATTTAGTACAAAGCATCCACGTGAACTCTTATTTCACGGGTAAAGAGAATTTGTCAGTTTATTAATGTTTACCAGGTTTCTGAGAACTTGAGAAGAAGAAAGGTACTTCTTACCTTTTGCATTAGTGCCACAACCATTTCGGGAGTTTCAGGAATGCCATGCTCCAAAATAGCCTGAAGGATTAGCAGCCTAGCTTTGTCAATGTGTTGAAAGAATAATGTGTGGTATAAGGAGGATAAAAGAAAATGCTTTTAGACGAATAACGTATTTCTCCAAACCCTGTTCTGACTTCTCGGTTATATTTTCAGATTTCACATATACCAAGAACAGACTGAACCTTACATTCATCATGCATGAATTATAAATGTTTATCCAGAAAGCAAGCTTTTGCTGATGGGTAAAACCCGCCAAGCTTACAGTCGCAAGCTTCTCCAGTAGGAACCTGAAACAACTTCAGCGTACCAATGTTATTGCATCTTCGTGAAAAAAAAAATCTTAAAATAAAACTTATGCAATCTCTTACTTTAATCTATGGATCGGAAACAAGGAATTTGTTACACGGTTGAGATCGATTGATCCGGCTTCAATTGTAGAAAGATATTTATATGGACCAATGTCTTTAGTCTTGATTTCTGAAGAGATATCATAAGGATCGCAAAATTGACTTGGAAAGGCCGCTGAATCTGCTGCTTTGTCCTTCAATTTGCTAATTCTTATTAAAATGTTAGACAAGCATCTAACCATGTCCTCAGATACCTTGTTTGGCATGGTACTAGGATCTGATACTCTACCATCTGAGTAGCCTGAAGAGCATTCATGTGCTCTTTCTGGTTCTACCAATCTGCACTCTAGCTGAGCAACAAAATGTTCTCAATTAAAAATCTGCAACACAGCATAGACTATTACTTGCATACAATCCGTCCATTTACAATGTACCTGCAACTTTAGAGGTTCAAAACACTTCTCATCTGAGTCATGCTTGTTTGATAGTCTCTTTACTGGAGTAACAGTTTTTGTACATTTTTGATCTGGAGAATGTCTACTCTTGACAGAATTTATAACCGATCTGTTCTCCTTACCTAGTCCATCGTCAATTGGAGATGAAGAGGTACCCAGTTTACTGAAAGTTTGTTTCCCATTTCCAGATCTGCTGGAACCTTGTCCTGATCGATCAACGATAGAGTCCGAAGAAGACTTTCTACTTGACATGCTTCTGGCAAGAGAAGGTTGAGGCCGGGCAGCAGTAAATGACGCTAAATTGATCTCACCCTGGGATAGAGACTTTGATCGTGTGTGCTTCAATCGTGATATCGATGATTGATCATTAACTTCATCACAATTTTCAACATTTTTCATGGAGGAGGTGTATACAGCTTCTTGATAGAGTCCTTGTCTAAAATTCACAACTTGCTCTTCAAGCCTAACAACCTCCTCTTCTAACACAGCTACTTCAGCAAGCAGCTCTAACATCTGCACAACAAAATAAGACCCGCGTTACAAGTTTGAATTCAGAAATCAATAATTTGATTGGTTCTATCAATAGCTATTGCTTTCCTAATGGTCGAAAGCAAATTTCCTTAGGAAACATTAGAGGGAGAGAGGGGAAAGAACAGCGAATTTACTCACATAAGGAGGGAGATAAGGAGGTAAGCGTGGTAGAGCTCCCAAAGGTCTTGTAAAAGCTCTCTCCAATGCTCTGTGAATGTTCTCTTCTTGCCTAAGCTTCTTCTTTAACTTACCAACCTGAAAATTTATAGCTAAGTAACAATTAAATAAAGGAAGTAACAGGGATGGTTTCCAATACGAATACTGAGATGAAGTTAATCTGAAATATTAATTACATCTTCTAGTAAGGCCAATTTCCTTTCCTTGTTTAGTCGTCTCTGGTTAACTACAGATTTCCAAGCACCAACTATCCTGCTTCCTGGACTCTCCATCTTCTCCTTCTTTATACATTAAATATCAGACGCATATATAAGTCCACAAAAGGTCGCATAGAGAAATATACTGAAAAGAAAAGAAAAGCAAAAGAAGAAACTATTCCTTTCTTGAGATAAGTGAAAGAACCAAGAGATGATTTTTGGATCTAAATTCTAAAGTGCATACCTTTTCTGTTTCGGATAAGTTTTCTATTCAGCAAGAACATATAAAAGAAACCAATCAAAGCCTCCCACAACTTACACATACTATTTTAGAGAATATATACTGAATAACAAATTAAGCTTATTTCTCTACTTGAAGCAAACTGAAAATCCCATCTTAATTTTCAAAAAAAAATTGCTGTGTATTGAAGAAAAATGGCTGACAGAGGAGTGAAAGAGAGTCTAGAGAAGAAACTACCTTGTCATTGTTTGAAGGAGCTTTTATTGCTTGAAGAGCAGTGCGGACTCTAGTATTCATCTTTTCCACACTCCAAATGAAACAACAATTCACCAAATATCAATCAGAACCTGATTATAAAAAAAAGGAGGGAAACAAGTGAATGATTGAGTTCATAGTCCAATCAAGATTCGGAAAAAGTAAAAGAAACCCACCATTAGAGAGGACAAATAGAACACACTGCCTTAGAATTTTTTACAGAGAGCGGGAAACTTGAAAGCAGAGAAAGAGAGGGACTAAAAATGGGAATGCCCGTACATTATGGGAAGCATTTGTTCATCAGTTCTACTTGTTTCATTAAAATAGAAAGGAAAAAGAAAAGTCTCGAACAGAGTGAAAAGAAAGCAACAAAAGCTCGTAGCAATATAGCAGAATAAGATAGAAAAAGGACGAGGATTGGATTTGGAGCTTAAAAGCGCCATCCAAGAAAAGAGTAACAGAGAGGGACTCGGACAAAACTCATTAAACTAATCGAATAAGCTTATTATAACAAAATCCACAGCCTCACAATTACTAAGATATATAACAGACGTAGAAGAAGGTGACAAGAGAGGCGATTAAGAAAACTACGTGTCGTGTCAAATGCTGTTATTGGGACAGTTTAGTACAGTATTACTGTTTATCTGAGTTCTCTCACTTGTGTTGTACTTCTGCATGCAAGTGTTTATTAGAGAGAGAGAGAGTGAACTGGCAAGAAAAAGTGGCATGTGATTGTCGCTTAGCCATGTGTGTGTGGCCATCCTCTGCCTTTCTCATCATACCATATCTCAACGTGCTCTCCCCTTCTCTGCCTCTAATACCATCGCTTTTCATTTCCCTTGTACACCAAATCACTAGATAATCACATTCTTTAGCTTCTATCCTTAAAGCGGTTCGATGATCAGAAGTCGAGGAAGTGAAGAAGTTATGAGATTGATATGAACTTTTTAGGTACAGCCACTTGGCCTGCAATTCCAGCCATAAATGAGGTTTAGTGAAGCTTAGTTTAATTACACTGAGGTATAATTATGAGCACATCATATCTTCAGATTTATTTAATCGTTGGAAACATAGGATACCCACTTTTTAATATCAATGGCTGTCGTCCAAACTAAGCAAGTTAATGCATGGGAATTAACTAATAACGAGTTGCGAAGCTCAAGGATTAGTGTTATCTGTACTCTCTGTGACGTAACTTGATCCTTACATTAAGTACTGCCACACCATGTTTTCGGCCACTTTATCAAAAGCTTTAGTTCACTGTTCTTTGTTGAGAGAATATAATCTTCAACATGCATGCACTTTATTTATATACTTCTAGCAAAGCAACATATCGAAATATTCTTCTTAATTATGTTTTCTTATTCTTAAGTGTCAATTTAAGAAGAATTGTGTTTAAATTATGCCTATTAACTCATATTTTCAAATTATTATATGACATCTTTTACTAGTCTTGAGCAGTATTATATGATGTCAGAACTATATATAAACTGAAAACTATTATCTCTTTGTTATGTGTATGTTGATGGGTTAAAGGGCAAATATAAAATACACTCGCAGGATATTTCACTCCACTTCAGATTTTGATAAATGATTCTCGAATTAATAGATAACTTAAACCAATCGCTGGAGGCATGCTAATAATTCAGTAATGTGCTTATACACATATAACACTTTTTAAGGACTTTGTTGGGGAGATTACCATTGCATTAGTATACGTATAATCTCATAATCTATGAGATAAAAAGAGAGAAGGTACAATGAAATCCAAACCATACTTTTGGAATAAGTCTATTAGCAAATGCATGTGATCTCTCTATATTTCCTTTTGCTTTTCTATACTTGTAAATGTGGTTCAGACTCAGCCATCTAAAACTTTTTTCCGTAAAGCAGATGTTTTATGTCTTCCTCTTTTCTGTTACTATTATTATTTCGAGGGGAACATATGCTCTAAAGAGTTGTCCAATATTATTACATAACCTTTTCTGTAATCTCCAAAAAGCATCTTTCTTTCATCATGTTCTAGTGCTTACGGACGAATTAATCACTTACTAATCAAACCTTAAGCACGTATGTGCAATAAAGTTGTTAACACTTTTTGTGGGTTTACTTCGTGTTTCCAAAACATGCAGTATAGAAGGAGTTAAAGAAACTCTTACGATATTATCACTTGGGACAACTTCCAAGAGTTATCAATGAGTTTTATGGTTCGGTGATCGAGAAAATTAAGAGTCTCCCTCTTTTTTTCTCTAATTACCATTTAGCTTGGAAAGTTATTAAGAAGTTCGAAAATGATTCTTTGATTTTTGGATTCTTCTAAAAGAATTATGAATAAATAATCAAACTAACAAAGACTAATCTCAAAGTAAAAATATATTAGGATAAAATTAATATCAAGCTTACTTTCTACTTTAATTCATATACTATCGAATTATACGTAAGAAATGTAATTGGTATAGAGAGTCGTGGAAGACGCCTTCCAGAGTATTCGATTGAAATATGATCGAAAAGATGACTTGTAATTCATTAGTGGGTACCTAGGTAGCAAGTACAAGGAGCCTTAAAAGTATGTTGTAACTTGTAAGCCTTCTGATGTTAGAAGGAATGGTGACTGGACTCGCCTGCCATTCTAATCAAAAACTCTCATGTGACTGTAGTATGTAGATATGGCATTTTATGTGTAGGATAGTGGGAGACATCCGTCTTCTTCACATATCCAACTTTCAGGCTCGTGAGCTTGTGATATTATGAAATTGTACAAGGTAAAATCATTGCACCTACTACTTATCATCCTTTGAGCTTCTCTTTTTTTTTCCTTCTTTATTTTGTACTTCCTTTTTATGGTCTTAAAAAATGTAAGTGTTTAAAAAACAAAGCGTATTTGAACTTGACTGTTTGAAATAAATAACCAAGATAGACAATACCATAAATCACACAAGCGTTAAGCACATAGAATTAGAAAAGAGACAGGGCCAAATGAGGGACAGCCAAGTCGAGGAAAATCTCAATAAAAAACTCAGAAAATGGTCAGTGTCAGGAGCATAATTTATAGAATATATTGGGAAATGATCCCAAACATGAAAGGGCGGTGGCTAACATGGAATTTGGGGCTGAGTGGGAGATTGTGAGGACGGAATAAAAAAAAATTGTAAGAAAGCATGTCAATTTTTATTATAGTTATTATATTTCAACCTTATTTTATTAAATGTTATTCATATATTTATATAGAGTTTACATAAATGTATGAATAAGATTTAATAAAACATGATAAGAATATCATAATTGAAATAGAATATCTAATCCTGAAAAAAAGGTAGTGAAATAGTGATATCTTGGAAAAATTCAAAAAAAAAGGGCTAAATCAGAGCCACATACAAATATGAGAATTTGATTTCTATGTTCCCCTCCCATTTCCCACCTTCCACCTACTCATTAGAGCAAAACACGAATGAATTTTGGTTCTCTCCTGGGACTACTTGGTTGTGACTTCTTGTGAGTGGTTTTGAGTTTCTGAGATTAGTATTCTTCCACAAAGCAAGCAAGGAAGTGCCCATTTCAATACCAAACCAGCAGTTTGAAAGAAAATAAGCAAATCACAGATACAGATACATCCTTTATTCAATCATAGTTTTAAGAAAAATTTCAAGATATAATAACATTCTTATCAACGTTAGTTGGTATTGTCTTCTGTCAATAGATGCATTGCCATGCAAAAGATGTTCTGGTAGTAAACAGGCGGATAAATTAATGGATTGTTGTGATGTGGCCAGTGTCCTGTCGAAAGGATATAATGTCAGGTCTCTAATTCAGAAAATCACTGCATGATATTTTTTATTTAATAAGAAATAAAAAATTATTAGATATATATATTATAGAGAGGTTATAAGTAATTATTGTTATTAAATAAAAAAATTATTTTATAACCTCTAAATAATAATCGTATACTTGAGTGTATATGGGGGTCATATCCTGATAGTTAAAAGGTAGGTAAGTACTAAAGCTACAGTAACCCTATTCCCTTCATTTCAGGATAAGGTCGACAGAGCACTTAAATTATGCCCATTATCATTGATACGATACCAACCCAAGAGGGAAACGTAATTGATCAATCGGTTGTACAACAGTGGCCAACAATTTTTATGTACCTTTGTACAAGAAAGTAGCTATCTCCATTTCGTCACACATACCTAGTCAGGATGTGAAAGTTAGCCAAGAAGACAACCCCACAGTAGAGCAGTCACAATCTTCACTTGCTGGATAGTTGTGGTCCAAAATGGGACAGTTAAAACCGGACCACTTCTAATGAATCACCTCGTCTGTCAAACTCCAACTTGAGAGAGAAATAAGTGACCGAATGGCCTTGAAAATCATGGCTTACACCCGCCATTCTGCATAGAAATTGTACATGCAACTACAAGCAATATATTCCCAACATCTTCATCGGCTAAAACTAGGAGAACAGAAATATGGTATTAGAATCAACAATTAGCAGGAAACAATGTGTGACCAGAGCCAAATCATAATGATGATGACTGGAAGATCAGATTCTGTAGTTAACAAGTGAAGTCACTTTCCAGTTTATTTTTTTCCAGGCCAGCACATGCAAGACAAAATTTAGTAGGTTGATTTATTGAATGCAATCCTATTGCTCTTATCTTTGCCCATTTGCCGGCTCTTGGTAAACATTTACACGGCCTACTCTTGTCCTCCACCAGCGTCACTGTTTCACAGAGAGTTATAACCTTATAGGTCTGGCTTATCGCTATCCAGGTACTCTCTGCTTTTATATTATCTTGCAGTAATGAGCGTGCAACTGAGCTGTCTATTGGAGAAACGTTTAGCATTAGTTCCAAGTTTCTGAGAATTCTAGCGACAAAAATGGACCCCCAAATAGTGTACTCGATTGATCGTGCATGCGAGATCTGTTTCTGAAAGTGGACAGGCAATGTTATATTTTAACTCAAGCATCGCAGTGTCAGTCAGGTTTTTGGGAATATTGGAACTATCGGAACATTATCATATAGTTTCAGCTATATAGTAAGCATAAGAAAGAGCACAACACGTAGCATTCTGTAATTATATAGAAGACAATTCGTAAACTTTCAAAAGGATTCCCATAACAAAGCTTAATTGTCTTGTAATAGACATAATTCCCGGAGAAATCGTGATAGCTAGCTAGACTGCAGACCCTTGGGATTGGTGTGTGTTGTCACATGTAAAAACGAATATTTCCGTTTGCCCCAAATCTTCAGAATTTCACTAGTTCTGGCGAACTTATCATAAGACTTGACGAAGCCGATTTTTCATGTTTCACTCATCTACACTAACTATTCCCATATGACTACATCCATCAGAACGATGTATTACTGTTGGAATTATTAGCAGACGCTGTTCCAATTTCAACCACTCCTACAGCTGTATAGGTTCACTTTGGCATGAATAGACTCTGTTCATTTTCAATTGGAAGACAGTTTCATTTCCCTTTACTGCCCTTCGCTATGAAATCGCGTAGCAATTAAGCCACAAGCAGGAAGTCAGAATTAGTTCCATTTCCAAAGGAAAAATTCAGCAATGAATTGAAAAGAAAAATCAAAAGATAATGTTGTGAACATGAAGATAGAGGAAAAATCGACAGGGACGAGATTCTCATAAACAAGATGAAACACATCATCTACACAGATATACTGTATAAGTGTATTCTGATACTAACCGGCAAATGAATTGTCTCCATATCTACTGACCTTCTCTAAACAGATTGGAGACTCACAGATCGCAAGCAGATGACATATAAAACACTTACTCTCGGAATCTCGTTTTTCGCAGACAGAAGAGAAGGACGTGATTAAATGTAATCATCCAAGGTTCAAGCAATATTTCCCAAAAAAAAAAAAAATTTCTAACAGTGTAGTCTGATCTTTGTGGAAAATATGACTTGCTGTAAGCTATATGTCCTTTTTTCGGGACACGTTCCAGGCCTAAGTTCAGGCAGAGGATAATCAAGTTGATGGACTTTGCAAATAAGATGTGTGATACATTCCTTGTAAAAAACAAAGCCAGAGAACCTCAAGTTGTGATCTGTATAGCACTTTGAGGTATTGTTAGTGTATGTGACACATCTCGATTGTCCTCCATACTTAACACAAGACAAAATCTCAATATTTTCATGTTATAGTTCGGATTTTTCAACTTTAAAGTGTTCAAATAATGTTCAACTAAATTAGTAAATTTTGGGTATGAATTGACATAACATAATAATAATTTTCTGTAGTACATTAACGTTTTGTATATACTAATAGATGGTGATACTCATAATATAATTTTTAAAAATTGATCTTCAAAAATAAAATATAAGAATATGAAAAGGAAAGAGATTCTTCACGAAATAAAAAGGCATACATTAACTACTTATATTTTGTAGTCCATTGATGTTTTTGAATATATATTAATAGATGTTGAAACTTAAATGTGTCATCGTTACAAAATCACATTAACTAATTAACTGTTATGGTAATTGTAATTTTAAAAATTGATCTTCAAAAATAAAATATGAGAAGATGAAAAGGAAAGTGATTCTTTAAGAAATAAAAAAAGTATACTATCCTATATTATATTGGTCAAAATTGAATAAGTTAATTAGCTAAAAAAAGATCTTTTAGGTAATTTAAATAAAGCAATTATATTTATTTGTGAATATTATCTAGTTAATAAAATAGTAAGAAAGTCATTTGAAAAGGGAATAAGACTTTCAAACCCATTACAATTAATTTATCTAGAATCTATGGTCCAAGATGAAAACGATCTAGAAGGGGGGTTGAATAGATCTTTTAAACTTTTTCGTAAAGTTCTACAAAAGACAAAGAATTAGAACACACACAAAATAAATAATCAAAATTAAAATGTAAACAGAGTAGGGAAGAAAGGCAAACACTGTTTTTATAGAGGTTCGGTGCTAAGACCTACGTCCTCTA
>JAOTAY010000191.1:5358376-5370200 GCA_025629805.1 Erythroxylum baracoense | reverse complement strand
CAACAACAACAACAACAACAACAACAACAACAACAACAACAACAACAACAACAACAATAATAATAATAATAATAATATTGAATTAAAAGAATTAAGAATTTAAAATTAAATAATTTAAAATTGGTTATTAATGTGTTTAAATACCCTTAGGATGACATCTAGACTTATCTTTACATAAATTTTTTATATAAAATAGGTATTAAAAAAAGTTTGAAGACATTATGTAAAAACAATAATATCATGGTAGTAATAAATTTTAAAGTTATGAATATTGTGTTGGATACACTTTAGATTATTTTTAAAATTATAAAATAGTTTTTAAATTTTATATAATTAAAATTAAGTCTTTATTATGATTAAAATTAAAAATTAAAAATTTAACTCAATAATTTTTAAAAATTTAACTCAACAATTTTACTTATTAAAACTAATATAAAATATATTATTTTTAAATAAAATTACTATTTTAAAAATATCTTTAAGTTAAAAATTTAAGGCATAATAATATTTTAAATATAACTCTTCAATTTTCTTAATTTAGAATTTTAATTGAATATTTTCATTATTTAAATATAGTAACTAATATGATTGATGGGTACACCCTAAAATTTTGCTCTACAATTCCTTTCCGGTATAAGATACCTTTGTATCATTTTTTGATCGGTACAACATAAGCCAATCGATAAAGTACCAAATTATTAATGAAGAAATCGAAGAGGCCTTGTTCCAGATGAATCCGAATAAGTCTCTCGGTCCTGATGGTTTTAATGCCTTCTTCTATCAGAAAACATGGAATGTAATTGGACCTCTGGTAAAGCAAGCAGTGATGGAATTTTTCTCTAGAGGATCCCTACTGAAGGAGATTAACAAAACACACATCTGCCTTATTCCAAAAACCATTTGCTCCTCTTCTCTAGATGATTACAGACCTATTGCATGTACTAACGTCCTATACAAGATTATTTCTAAAATCATTGCAAATAGGCTGAAGTTGGTCTTTGACTCATTAATTTCTGACAACCAAAGTGCTTTCATATATGATAGGAGAATTGGGGATAATTATTCTATTCTCCAGGAGTTGATGAAGGGGTACCAAAGAAAGCACAATCCACCGAACTGCACCATCAAAGTGGATTTCAAAAAAGCTTTTGACACTATCGAATGGGAATTCATTCTTCAGACACTTAAACTAATGGGATTTCTAGCGGGTTTTGTCAAGTGGATTGAGGCTTGCATAACTACCCTTTCCTATTCCATTCTAGTCAATGGCTCCCCTACTAAAATTTTCAGGAGTGCTAGAGGTTTGCGACAAGGTGACCTTATCTCCCCATACCTTTTTATTATCTGCATGGAGGTACTTACCTTAATGATTCAGCAGAGAGTTGGACAACGTAAGTCCTTCAAATACCACACTAAGTGCAGGAAGGTCAGGCTGGTCAATCTATGCTTTGCGGATGATCTACTGCTTTTCTTAAAAGCTCATGGAAAGTCTATAGAGCTACTCATGAAAACATTGGATGACTTTAAAGACTTATCAGGGCTAGATATTAACCTAAGCAAGAGCCAGTTTATCCTAGCTGAAGGAGCTAGCAGTATGGAGCACACAATCTCCCAACTAACAGGTATGAGCAGAAAATCAGCTCCTTTGACCTATTTGGGACTACCTATTACCACCAGAAGAATACAGTATTCAGAAAGTCAACCCCTGATTGAGAAAATTCAGAGAAGGTTGCGCTTGTGGTCAAACAAGGTGCTCTCCTTTGGTGGGATGTTACAATTGATCAAGGCAGTCTTGAACTCTCTACACATCTACTGGTCCTCTAATATCCCTCTTGCTAAAGGAGTGATTAAAACCATTGAAAAACTCTTCCGAAGATTCCTATGGGGTAACCTCAACTCAGAAAACCATCATGCTAAGGTTAAATGGAGCGAAGTTTGCAAAAGGAAAGAGGAAGGAGGTCTTGGCTTGATCTCTATTGCCTCCTATAACAGAGTAGCATTGGTTAAGAACCTCTGGAATATTCTGCTAGAAAAGAAGTCCCTTTGGATTAGATGGCTACATAGCTACATTTTGAAAGGTTCCAGTATTTGGTCCATTCCTATCAAATCTTCCTTCTCATGGCCTTTGACTCAGCTACTGAAACTAAGATCTATGCTTGAACCGCTGATCTACTCCAGGGTAGGGAATGGGGAGAAGATTTCCTTCTGGTTTGACAATTGGACAGGACAAGGTCCACTTATTAGACACCAGCTGGCTACTCAAATATGGCATGGTGTTCCTATCCAAGAGAAGGTCAAAATCATCCTAACAGGTGATCATTGGACCTTCCCCAATGAATTACAGCATCTGTCCCCTAATTACTTTCCTAACATCCAAAGCGAGGATACTTACTACTGCCTCAACTTACCAGCCAACACATTCAGCATTCCTAAATTCAGGTAATGGCAGTCTCGGCACAATCCTACACTACCTTGGTTTTCAGTAATCTGGCATCAAACTCTAATGCCAAGTTACTCTATTACACTATGGCTAGCAATACTTAATAGATTGAGCACTCTGGATAGATTACATTTCCTGGCTACCAATGCTATTTGTGCCCTATGTGAGACAGAGAGAGAATCAAGGGACCATCTATTCTTCAGATGTCCCTTCTCACAGCATATTTGGGAAAGGATTAAATCACTCAACCTTAATCCTAATGCAGGTTCCACTCTTACAGAAGCCATTGACTGGCTTTTGCAGCAGTCGCACATCCTTAAATCTACTGAGTGCATTTATGTCATCTCTCTCGCCTCCACAGTCAAGGCGATATGGAGAGAAAGGAACTATAGACGTTTTCAGAACAACCCCCGCATAAGGCAGGAGGTATTTACCTCTCTTATTAGATAAATCAGAGAGAAAATCCTCATTTCTGCTCAGACAGATGATCTCAGCCCAAACCTAGCTCTATCATGGAATATCAGATAAATGGAAGTACACCTTTTCAGGGGCAAGGCAGAAGAAGTACCTGGCTCCATGGATCTGGAAGAGTCCCGAGCTTGAGTAAGGAAAAGATGAGACTTACCTCTTCGTAGTCGCGATATTCTGATCATCACCCCGCTGTTAAGCCTCGACTCTCCCGCAACCCTCAAACTGCTCATAGAAGGACGGAGGTCTACCACCTGACAGCACAAGGTAGCTATGGCATGCGGAAGAGACGGAAATGATCTCTCCCCCTCTTCCCTAATTTGGTACCCTATGGTGGCGTCTAGAAAAGAGACGAACAATCTTGCCCTAAATGTGATAAGTGTCGTTTTGTCTTGTTTTTGGTTGGCTGGGTTATGCCCATACGGTGTCGCTTTGGTTAAGAGACTTATGTCTTTTGCTTTTCTTCATGAACTCCTTTTTACTATTCTTTTATATAATTCATTTTTTAACTTTTCAAAAAAAAATCATTAATGAAGTATTTATATATATATATGTATGTAAAAAATGCTTAAAGAGTTAACCAAAAAAAAAAAAGCTTAAAGACCAATCACCAATAGATTTAGAATAACTAATAAAAGGGGTCATATTCTCCCTAACAGTTACTCTAACGTATACTATCACCTTCAATTTTTCAAAACATATAAATACACACATGATCGACTGCCGACCATTTCGCAGCGACATATTTGGACTTATTCAAACTGAATGTAACATTACTTAAGCTGCATTCAATCGAATGGGTCCATCACATTAGAAAATTGTTATTTCTTGTAGTGCATGGGTCATTTAACTTGAAAAAGAGAAAGGAAGTCAACCATGAACGAGATTTCTTGATTAGAAAATAAGAAGAAAAATGAAGCAACTACGAATATCTCTGTACCCTTTTATTGAAAGGAAAACAGAAAAGAAAGAGATGTATTGGAAAAGGTGGCATCTGTAACAGAAGAAAAAGGTTGTGTAAAACTTACATTGTTTTATATGGCTACATATCAATATTTGCAGGTGCATTTTTGAACACAAGTTCTCTTAAAGTTTAATATTTTGACTCCTTTATCAACTTGCTTCATTGAGAAAAAAGAAAGTAAATGACACTAGAAACTTGTTTCTTTCGTTAGATATACAGAGATGTTTAAAACTTGTTGCTTCAGGAGAACTAGTATCAAGCTGCAAGAACGCTTTGCGTAATCAAGTTAAGTCTGAATGATGACTGTTAGAAGAAAAGGGCACCACCAAAATCTTCGCTACAAGCTACAGTTTTTCTATTGGACTTTGAAGTATTGAAGACCATCAGACAATGTTGTTTGCCACCTCGTTGTGATCCGATATATTGGCAATGTCCACGTTAGTACCCACATAGATGCTCGCATGCAAAACTATAAGGGGAGCTCTTTGCGTTGTTGCCTCCCAACAAAGAGGAAAGCCTTCTGAACATTCAGAAAAATAACTGAAGGTTTTCTGCGACCTGTAATCTTCAATATGGCTTCCAGAAAACACCTAATTGTGCCAATCCTCTTGATGCTTATTGCTATTTCGGAGGCAACTTCATCCGGTGAGGATTCTCACACTCCATCACAATCAGAATCTGATGGCTCTGGAGACAAGTCCAATAACGACTCTCACATTCCATCACCATCAAAATCTGATGGCTCTGGAGAGAAGTCCGATAAGGGCTTTCTTAGCCCATCACCACCAGAATCTGAGGGCTCTGAAGACAACTCTGAGAAGGGCTCTGAAGACAACTCTGATAGGGGCTCTGGAGACAAGTCTGATACGGGTTCTGGAGACAAGTCTGATAAGGGGTCTGGAGACAACTCTAATAAGGGGTCTGGAGACAAGTCTGATAAGGGTTCTGGAGACAAGTCTGATAAGGGCTCTGGAGACAACTCTGATAAGGGCTCTGGAGACAACTCTAACAAGGGTTCTGGAGACAAGTCTGATAAGGGCACTGGAGACAAGTCTGACAAGGGCTCTAAAACGCCACCGAATTCTGATGGCTCTGATTCTTCTGGCAATTCTCGTGCCCCTTACCCCCCAGCAGCATATCCACCTCCAACAACATCTCCTCCCACACCATCTTCTCCATCTACTACTCCATCTTCGTCTTCACCTTCTTCAACCAAACCAAACAAGCCGCCATCTTCTCCAACACCAACTCCACCCACTTCCCCTTCTCCTTCGTCATCTTCAACCAGCTCACCAAAGACAGTCAAGTGCAAAATTAAGTATTACCCTCGATGTTACAACACTAAGCATGTGCGTCCAAGCTCTTGCCCGGGCGAATGCATGGTCGATTGCGATACTTGCAAGCCTGTCTGTAGTAAGAATACTATTACTTAATCAATCATGTTTCACCATTTATAACTATTTGGATAAATAATTATAGGGATTGTAGATTAGAATTTGACAATGTTGCATGGTCATTATTTGAAGATTGTGATAGGCCAGGAGCAGTTTGCCAGGACCCTCGTTTCATTGGCGGCGACGGCATTACTTTCTACTTCCACGGCAAGAAAGACCACGACTTTTGCCTTGTTTCGGACCCCAACCTCCATATCAACGCTCATTTTATAGGCAAGCGCAATGACAACATGACGAGAGACTTCACTTGGGTGCAATCCATTGCAATCCTCTTTGGCAAGCACAAGCTCTTCCTCGGTGCCCTTAAAACCTCAACATGGGATGACTCTGTCGATCATTTTGCCCTTGCCTTCAACGGCGAACCTCTGACTCTGCCAGAATCTGAAGGTGCCACGTGGCAGTCCAACACCAGGCCAAAGGTATCAGTCACTAGAGCTGATGAAACTAACAATGTCTTGGTCGAAGTTGAAGGCAGCTTGAAAATATATAGCCAAGGTCGTGCCTATAACAGAAGAAGACTCAAGAATTCACAACTATGCCATAACCAAAGAAGATTGCTTTGCTCATCTTGACCTTGGATTCAAGTTTTACTCTTTGGGTAATCAAGTGAATGGGGTCTTGGGCCAAACATATAGACCAGGATATGTGAGCCGTGTGAATGTTGGTGCAAAAATGGCCGTAATGGGTGGTGGCAAAGAGTTTGAAACTTCAAGCCTCTTCGTAGCAGATTGTGCAGTAGCTCAGTTTAAGGGTGGTGATGATTCTGAACGTTCTTTGCAGGGTTACGAGTTGCCAAGCATGAGATGCTCGAGTGAGATCGATGGTCAAGGAGTTGTCTGCAAAAGATAGGCTCTTTATTTGCCACATTTCATCATCTGAATGATAAAGGAATAAGACTGTTGAACACTAGCTTTAAGAAAAATATGACCCAAAAGCCAGGGCTGTGGAGTGTGGAGCCTTATAATTAATATAAAAAATAATTTTCAATCCGTATTTTGTGCGGATATTTTTTAAAAGTACATTCTGAATTATTAAATTTTTTTGCAACATTATTTAAAATATATAAATATACAAATAATCAACAAATAGTGTGGGAACTTTTTAACGATGCTATAATTAAACTAAGTGCTCTACACCGTTTCTTAAATTTATTTAAATTTATAATTTACTTATATAAATATAATCAATTATATGATATGTAGTTACTGTTCTTGTGAAAATAAATATCTAATTTTTATATTTAGTATGTATACCTTTACTTATATTTTCTCTGTCAATTACTATAAAAACAATTATATCAAATAAATAAGTTTAATATTTTGTAAAATAAATTGAATTGAAAATAATACAAGAGATTAATTTATATTAAATAACTATAATTTGTAGAAAAATTTGAAATACTTGAGTTAAGTATTTTTTTACATTGTACCATCAAATTATTTTGATAATAAATTTTTACTATAAAATTTTAATCAAATATTAAGCAAATAAGTTATTTACATGTCCACACCAAAATATAAATATTAAATTCAAATAAAACTAAAATTTCTTGCTTTTTTCATTTATTTAATAATGTGCATGCTTGACAAGTTGTAAGAATCTTATTTCAAACTTCTTATTAATTTCTACATTAATAACTCTCTTGATAAAATAAAAGATACTAAATTAATATCAATTATATTTTTAATAATATGTAATAAATAAAATATAAAATCAATAATCAAATCACCATTACTTTGATATGTAAAAATTATATTTTTCACTCTTTTACGTGCAATCATAAAAGTATTTTTCATACTTTCTTTAATTGTAGAGATGCAAATGTATTTATAGATACACGAAAAGAAAACTAAATTTTATAATTTATTTATTAGAAAAATAGAGTATTTATTGTAGGAATTGCCACTTGTCATAAGATAAAGAAGGACAATAACTTATATTACATGTTTAACATTATTCATATAAAAATATATTTTTCTTAATTTATAGTATATTTATTTAGAATAGTCAAAATGTATTAGTAAACGCATATTGCATCTTGATTTTATAAATGCATTTACATCATAAAATCAATTTTAAATTTTTATGAATAAATATAAAGTCAAGAAATATAATATGGTATTATGAAATTTTTTAAATATATTTATTTTGTGTTTATTGTTTCATACTTCTTTAAAAAATCAAAAAAGTATTATTCATTAGTAGACTCATACATCAAATTTAACTAAAGCCCAAACTAAAATTTTAAAAAAATGTTAATTTCATACTCATTCGGGCTTATAAAACATATATCATTTTTAATCTCAAACCTAACTGTTGCAAAAGAATGAAGAATGAAAGTGTAGAAAGCAGTAGTCTGATACCTAAAGTATCAACTTCCCCGTAGATAAAGCAGCAGCTTGAGAGAGAAAGCCGGCAAGATAAAGGGCCGGTGAAGGAGGAAGAGATAGTCAGACCAAGACTGAGAAAGTAGTAGGAGGATAAGATTTAATTCATAATTTCCATAGCTCAACAATGATTCTGATCATGGTACTTATACAATTGAATTGATGCTTGATAAAGAAGGGAACTATAATTCTGGCCATAAATCTGCAACTGATATTTCTGCGATTAATGCAAGGTCAAACAAAAATCCTTCAAATGAGTTGGTGGTTTAATGATGCGTTGACTACGCATGGGGTTTTGCTGATTTGTCTCCGGTTGCGTAGCCTTCTCCCTAGCTTCTAGCTCCAGTGGTGCAGTTTCTACCGTATCACGGTCTGAGTTTAAACGAGGAAAGTCATCGCATAGTCTTCAACACTAAGTAGAGTGATGCCATTTTATGTCATGTACCATAATATAACACGTGTTAGTTATATATATATATATATATATATATGCGACTGAAGAATCATCTTCTGTCACCAACAATCTTGGTATCAGAATAGGCGAATGCAATGGTGGAAGGAACTGAGGGCACTGACTACAGAGGTTGAAGAAGGAATGAAGATTCTTCTGGAAACACAAATGAGGAATGAGAAATCGTTCATAGAAAATCAAACTAGAACGGACAAATAGGAGAATGAGTCAAGAGATATGAAATCCTTGTTCCATCAGTTCATATAGAACTTTAGGAGACGCAAGGAAAAACCTCAAGTAGGAAGAGAGGAATCCATCTTGAAAGGCTTAACAGAACATGAGGGATATATAGTCCTAGCAAGGTTTAGTAAAATTGATTTCCCCACCTTTGAAGGACCTGAAATGAAAAGATGGATCTACAAATATGAGCAATTTTTGGCTCTTGGTTATACACTAGAGGCCCTCAAGGTAGGGATAATATCCATCGACTTGGACGGTTCTGCCAAGGAGGGGTACCAACTGGGGATGAAGGATAGACTTGGGTAAGTGGTCGTGCAATGGAAGGAGTTCAAAGTGTTGCTTAAGGAAATTTTTGACGAGGAAATTTTTGAAGAACCTGTAGGAGACTTCAAGGAGCTCCGATAGCGAGGGACTGTACAAGAATACTACACCTATTTAAAAAGTATTCCAACAAGTTGCCACTCACTAACGATTACCTTATACGATTCTTCCTAAAAGGTTTTAAACCCGAACTTGAGCCGATAGTGAAAATTTTGAGCCCACAAAGCCTTCAGTAGGGTTATGCAATTGCGGAGAAGCAAGGAGTCGTGGTGGCGAACACCCTTCTTTATAAATGAAGAAACAAGGGAACATGGGGCCCGGGGGCCTGAAGGCTGAAGCTAAGGAATTAATGACGTGCATGCCCATGACGAAGCATCTTGGGGGTAAAGGCATACTGCCACTTGCAGGGACTCAAGACCATAAAATAGTAACATGAAGGGTTCTGCTAATTCGAGAGTTAATGATAAAAAGCCCACGTATTATGCTTTTGGGGTAACAAACACTACACCTCGAGCACAAATGCAAAAAGAAAATTTCAATTGTTCATGATCGGGTTAAAAAGAAGGGATAATCTAAGAGGAACTTGAAGAACATAACTCTAGATCTCAAACATATCGTTTCAAGCCATAACCGATATAAGGGTTAAGGAAGACTAGAATAAATGAGGTTGTTGGGATAACACAAAAGGAGATCACTGCAGATCCTAATCGATAGTGGAAGCAAACGTAACTTTGTGGATAAAGCCATGGCTAAGAGGAGTCACGAGGAGGCAAAAGAAATTCCAATGTTCTAAATCATGGTAGGAGGGAGGACTCAAGTTGAATTGCGATTAACTCTGCCAGTGATTTGTATGGAAAGTACCTAGTTTATGACTAATGCATTAGTTATTACGTTGGAAGGTTGAGACCTAGTGTTAGGCTTACAATGGTTGATGGCCTTAAATAATATGGAACTTTAGAAACTGCATTATGAAATTTAAATGGGACAGGCAATTGATAACACGAACAAGAAATTGAAGCAAAGAGAATAAACTCATCTCTAGCAAGGGTTTTACTAAAAGGGTCCAAAAATAGTGAACTATACGTGATGCAATTAACACATCTCTTAGAATATTAGATGCAGAATACGAAGCTTACGGATCAACCTGAAACCTTTGAAGAGCTAAACAGGTTACTGACAGAATTCTGGGAGATCTTTGAAGAGCCTAACCAACTATCTCTAAGTTGATTGTGTGATCATAGGACTAAATTGAAAGAAGGTACCGAATCAATTAGAGTTCAACCTTATAGATTCTCAGGGAAGCAGAAGGATGTGATCTAGAAGCTTGTGAGAGAGTGCTTCAACAAGGGTTCATCCAACAGATCATTAGCCCATATACGTCTCCTGCAGTCTCGACAAAGAAGAAGTATAGCTCCTAGAGAATGTGTATAGACTACATGTAGCTTAACAAGTTCGCTATAAAAGATAAATTCCATATACCACTACTTGAAGAACTATTAGACAAGTGACACGGTTCAAGTTAATACTTTAAACTGGATCAGATCCGACTATCACTAAATTTAGATGCACAAGTATGATGTTCCAAGACTACCTTCAGAACACATAAGGGACATTACGAGTTTCTCGTGATGCCCTTCCGGTTAACTAACACACCCTCAATGTTCCAAAGCTTGATGACTGATATATTCTGATCATTCCTAAAGAGATTTATCAATCTTCATTGACAATATCCTTATATATAACATGTCACTCCATTAACACTTAGAGCACCTAAGAAAGGCCATGGAAGTTCTCTAGAGCCATCAACTATTTCTTAATGGGAATAAATGTAGCTTTGGTGCAAGGCAAATCGAGTATTTGGACCGTCTTATCTTGGCAAAGGGGTGGCTACAAATGTCAGGAAGATGGTTCGAAATTGGCTAGCTTCACACCCTTTGAGAGAGTTAAGGGGATTTCTGGGCCTCAGTAGCTACTATAGAAGGTTTACCAAGAATTATACGTATTGGCTAAACATTTAACAGAGCTATTGAAGAAATAATTCACTTATGAGAGTAAAAAATAACAACCCCGCTGTTATTTATCCACGACTTTTCCCAACCCTTTACTATAGAGATAGGTGTAAGTGTACAGGAATAGGAGCAACGCTCCAATAAGCCGAACATCCATTAGCCTTCTTGAGTAAAACCTTAGCCTCGAAGCGTATGGGGTTATCAACTTACAAAAAGGAGTTATTAGCAATTATTAAAGTCATTAAACAATGGCATCATTAGCTTAATGGTCAAAAATTCATGGCCCAAACTAATCAGCGAGGTCTCAGTTATCTAATGGAGCAGCGTATCACAACACCATTCCATCAAGCTTGGTTACCCAAGTTATTCATATATGACTTTGAACTAATATATAGGAGCGGAAAGGAAAATAAGGGCTAAATTCTTAGTATGTGATAAAAAATTTTTCCTTCCGTGATATATGCTAAAAATAAGTGAGCATTTTGGGTGCAAGACACTCCGCCAATGATGATGGCGGGGTGAGAGGACGATTGCACCACCCCTCCATGGGGGATGGCGGGGTGGTCCACCCCGCCATTTTGAAGGGCAGGGTGACGCCTAGGTGTCCACCCCGCCATTACAAATGGCGGGGTGCGCCTAGGTGTCCACCCCACTATTACGAATGGCAGGGTGATGCCAGTCCACCCCACCGTTTACAATGGCGGGGTGGACTCTGAAATCGTTTTTTAAACTTTTTTTATTTTATTTTAGAGTTTAATTTAAGGTTTTATTTTTTTAGGGTTTAATTTTGCTTAGGGTTGTCGTTTTTTATAGCATAAAAAGTTTTTTATTTTAGGGTTTAGTTTTATTTATGGTTTAGAACATCTATACAATTAAATTTGAAGTACAAGTTTTATTTTTTTATGTTTTTACTGTATTGAAATAGTTTTGACTTCATTTAATTTTTTTACAAATTTTAGAATATAATACATTTAAAAAATGAAAAATATTTAAAGTCAATTTTATTAAAAAATGTAAACCAATTTTATTGCATTAGATACTTAATAATTTTCTATCATCTTACAACATTAAATAAAATCACTACTGTACA
>JAOTAY010000191.1:5329301-5357579 GCA_025629805.1 Erythroxylum baracoense | reverse complement strand
GCCACGAGCCTGCCCGGCCTGGCCCGCGGCCAAACAAAACGGCGTCGTTTTGTCCAAAACGACGCCGTTTTGTATTTTTAAATATTAAAAAAATATATACGAGCACGTTTGGCCCCGCTCACGGCCCGCCATTTTTTAGGCCCGGCCGGGCCGGGCCGAGGGCCGCCCGGGTCCGGCCCGGCCCATTGACATCCCTATTTTTAAGGAGGGGCCATTATTGTAGAAGAATGAAGAAAGATAAAAATATTCTCTTACAATAAAATATGAGAAATAATAATCATCATTTATAAAAAATTAAATTAAATTAATAATTGTAAAAATTATAATGATGATAAGTTATTAATCTAAGATAAATAAATGAATAACAATTTTAAATTAAATTAATTATAAATTATTTATAACAATTAGGTCACATTGAATTTTTCTCTATATTTTTTTATGACTGAAATTCAACCTTTAAATTTTTTGAATTAAAATTTAAACTCAATCCAATCAATAAGCTAATTCTTGAAACTCAAGCCCTTAATTTTTGCGTTTAATACATCAAACTCAATTGTTCGAGTCAATTTATACAAGTCCATTCATTATTCATAAATCAGCTTAATATTTATTTAATTTGACTTTGATTTTGCAGATATATTGTATCTTAATTTTATAAAAGAATTTATTCAGAATTGTGAATGATATCTTGATTTTATAAATGTATTTTTTTAACAATTAATATCTTGTCCTAATTTTTTAATAAAGCATGATTATTTCTACCAATATGTGTTAACACAATCCTGTGACAAAAGTGAGGTTCAAATGCTAAGTCAACTAATTAGGGACCTTTATACCAGGAAACTCCACAATGCAACAGGCTCTCATTTCCCGTGGAAGTGCCATAGCTACTACGAATTGTGCTCAGGCTATCTTAGTTCAGTGGGCTTGAGTAAGGAATGTTGGATTAGATGGAAAAACAACAACCAAATAAATCTTGCATGGGTTTGCTAAAAGGTGGAAACAATAAGGTATCTTGGCACAAATTAGTATGGCACAAGTATGCTTTTTTAGGAGCTGCAAAAGAAATTCATCAGAGTATCTGGAGCATGTGTATTCTATAGCCAAGAGGAGGAAACAACCAATCACTTGTTTTTTGAGTATCCATACACATCAAAAGTATGGGAACTAGTAAAAAACCAAAATGCGATAGACTTCCCTAACTAATAATTCTTGACTTATGAACATTTTGATATCCTATATTAGAAAATTGTGAAGATGGGAGAGTCTCCTTAAGTTTTAAAAGGAGGGTTTCTTCATCTTGTTAATCATCCTAGCTTCTTTCCATTTGTAATCTTTCACTTCAAAATAAGTGAAATATCAATTTTATAGTGTTTGAGTAAGTAGGCATAATTAACCGAACCTCGTTAAATTCTGGTGTTCTTTATTTGTCTATTTAATAGCTATTGGCAGATATAATTGTAGTGAATTATTGTGCTGTTAAATTACATGTCTAGGAAAATTCTGTCTAGGAGGTTGAATTTTAAGTAGGACTGTTTGTAACCCCTCTAATCTTTCATAGGAATTTACCTGGTGTGATTTTTCAATACAATCGTGTACACTCTATTCACCTAGGCAATAGTGCTAAAGGTGAATTTGTTGTTATTCGTGAAAATTAACCCAAGTTTTCGCAACAATTGGTATTAGAGCCAAGGTTTTTTCTTAATATGTTATATGGTTGCAGCATGGTCTAATCTTCCACATCATAAAAGATTTTTTCCTTAGGCTATTGGCATTTCGCATTAACAACTATTGAAAAGTAATTATAACAGAGATGACAAATTTCAGAGACACGACCTCACCAACCACGTCGACAGCTTCTACCTCGTCTATTCTAATAAGGACTGCTGTGACAAACGCAAGATTTGTGGTGAAGATTTTTTATGGTATGGGTCATTTTGGCATATAGCAAAGTGAGATTCAAGACGCTCTTTTTCAGCAAGGTCTTGACATTGTCATTGAAGAAAAGAAACCAAATTATATTGAGGAGAAAAATTAGAAGACTATAAATCATTGGACATGTGGTACTATTCGATCATGTCTTTCTAGAGAGCAAAAGTATGCTTTCTCGAAAGAAACTTCTGCATCTAAATTGTGGAATGCGTTGGAAGAGAAATTTCTGAAGAAAAGCAATCAGAATAAGTTCCATATAAAGAAGAGACTATTTTTTTTCTTATGTTCTGGGTACCACTGTAAATGATCACCTTACCAGTTTTAATCAATTAGTTACTAATTTAATGAATTTGGGTATAACATTTGAAAATGAAGATCTAACTTTGATGTTGTTGGGATCCTTTCTTGAGGAGCTTGAGTTTCTTGAAACTATTTTACTTTATGGGAAGGTTGCTGTGTCTCTTAGTGAAGTTACAACTACTTTGTACAATCATGAATTGAGAAGGAAGGCAAAGGAAGAACGTATAAGTGGAGCAGCAGAACCTTTGGTAATTAGAGCTCGTTCACAAAGCTAGACTAAAGGAAAGAAAGGAGATCAAAGGCGAGGCTCAAATTAAGCAACGATGAATGTGCCCTTTGTCGGAAAAAAAGGGCACTAGAAAAAGGATTGTCCAAAGCTAAAGAATAAAACAAACCTGATAAGGAAAAGGCTGTTGCAAATTCAAATCTTGCTGAATGTGAAGATGCAGACTCAAATCTTTCATTGGTTGTTACATCCTCAATAAGCCCTTGTAGTTCATGGTTCCTCGATTTAGTCTGTAGCCATCATATATGTCCCAATCGAGATTAGTTCTCTGATTTTATAAAGCTAGAAGGTGGAGTTGTGTACACAACAAATGACAATCTCTGCACCACAAATGGGATTGGTTTAATTTACTTAAGGAATCAGGATAGAACAACCAGGATTCTGACATATATCAAATACGTGCCAAGTTTGACGAAGGATCTCATTTCTATAGGAGTCCTAGAATCAAAGGGCCATACTGTAAATGCAGCAAATGGAGTAATGAAAGTCATCTCTGGTGCACTTGTGGTAATAAAAGGAATTCGAAAAAACAATAACTTGTATTATTACCAAGGTAACGCAGTTATTGGAACAACAGAAATAGCTTATAATAATGATCAAGAGTTAGAAGCAAACAGGTTGTAGCATATGCGCTTAGGATATGCAGGTGAAAAAATCCTTGAAGATATTAGTAAATCAATGATTGTTGAAAGGAGTTCAAGCCTGCAAATTAGACTTCTGTGAGAATTGTGTCAAAGGGAAGCAAACAAGAGTGAAATTCAGCACTACAGTCCATGATGGGAAGGTTGTTTTGGATTATGTTCACTCTGATATATGGAGACCCTCCAAAACAACTTCTTTGACAGGAAAATGCTGTTATATGACCTTTGTTGATGATTTTTCCCGAAGCGTATGGGTGCATACTATGAATACTAATGATGAAGTGCTGGGAGTTTTCCTCAGATGGAAGAAGATGGTGGAAACTTAAACAGGCAGAAGGATCAAGCGTCTCCGTACAGATAATGATGGAAAGTACAAGAGTGATCCATTTTTAAAAGTCTGTGAAGAAGAAGGTATTGTTAGACAATTCACAGTCAGTACACCACAACAAAATGGGGTGACAAAATGTATGAATCGGACATTGCTGAAGAAAGTTTGGTGTATACTATCTTGGGCAGAGAATTTTAGGCTGAGGTTGTTACATATGCTTGTCATCTCATCAATCACCTTCCATCAACTGCTATTGGTGGTAAAACACCTTTGAAAAAATGATTTGGAAAACCTGCTACAAAATATGATTCCTTACATGTGTTTAGTTTCACTACATACTATCATGTTAAAGAGTCAAAGTTGGATCCACGTGCGAAAAAAGCAATTTTCATAGGGATCATCTCTAGTATGAAAGGATATCGTCTTTGGTGCCTAGAGTCAAAGAAAATAATCTTCAGTAGAGGTGTTACTTTTAATGAATCTACCATGTTAAGAAAGGTGACAACTGAAAATATTGAGCAAACAGATGATACTCCAAAACAAGTGGAGTTTGAAGAAAGAATTGTTACCCCAACAAATGATGAAGCAGATGAAGAAACTTCTGTGGTAGAAGAGGAGCTAGATGAAGAAGAGGTTTCAACCCAAGAACCTCCACAACAACAACTTCCAATTGTATTGAGAAAGCCAAAAAGGAACATTCAAGTACCTAGTCATTATGCTAATATGGTGGCTTATGCATCTCCAATTGAAATTGATGACATTCTAACCACTTATAAAGAAGCAATTCGAAGTTCAGAAGAAAATAAGTGGAGGATAGCCATGAATGAAGAAATACATTCCCTTCATAAGAATCAGACGTGGAAGCTAGCTAGTCTCCTAAAGGAAAAGACGACAATTGAATGCAAATGAGCATATGCAAAGAAAGATGGATTTCCTAACAAGAATAATGTTCACTACAAAGCAAGGTTGATGGCCAAAGTCTATGCTCAGATAGAGGGAATTGATTATAGTGAAGTTTTTTCTCCAGTTGTAAAACATTCCTCCATTCGAATTTTGTTGACTTTGGTAGCACAGTTTGATATAGAACTAGTTTAATTGGATGTAAAAACTATGTATTTACATGGAGACTTAGAGAAGGAAATCTATATGACTCAACCCGAAGGTTTTAAAGTTGCTAGAAAAGAGAATATGGTGTGCAAGCTTGAAAAATTGTTGTACGGATTAAAGCAATCCCCAAGGCAATAGTACAAGCAATTTGACAAGTTTATGATGGGGCAAAAGTACACAAGAAGCAAATACGTTCATTGTGTATATTTTCGTATGCTACAAGATGGATCTCAAATCTATCTTCTCCTATATGTTGATGATATGTTGATAGCTTTAAAAAATCAAAGAGAAATTGAGAGGTTGAAGATTATGTTGAATCAGGAGTTTGAAATAAAGGATCTGGGTGAAGCCAAGAAAATTCTCGGCATGAAGATAAGCAAAAATAAGGAATTGGGGAGACTTTGTTTGACTCAGAAACAATATCTGAGAAAGGTATTAAAACATTTTGGCTTGAATGAAAAATCAAAGCTTGTCAGTACTTCGCTCACTCCTCATTTCAAGCTCAGTGCATCTTTGTCTCCAAAGAATGAAGCAGAATGAGAATACATGTCAAAAGTACCATATGGAAATGTTGTTGGTAGTTTGATGTATGCTATGGTATATACAAGGCCCGACATTTCACGGACAATTGGGGTTGTGAGCAGGTATATGCATGATCCTAGAAAGGAACATTGGTAAGCTGTGAAATGGATTCTGTGGTACATTCTGAATGCCATAGATATTGGATTAATGTTTGAGCGGGATGAGAAAGGTGGTTATTGCTTAGTTGGATATTGTGATTCAGACTATGTTAGTGATCTAGATAAATGTCGATCAACTACTGGCCATATGTTTATTCTTGCGAAGGCATTAGTCAGGTGGAGGTCTACCTTACAGTTAACAGTTGCTTTGTCAACTACGGAAGCAGAATATATGGCAGCTACAGAGGCTGTGAAGGAGGCAATTTGGCTTCAAGGATTGCTTGATGAATTAGGAATTGGACAGAAGCATGTCAAAGTACATTGTGATAGTCAAAGTGCTATTAATTTAACAAAAAACCAAATTTATCATGTAAGGATAAAAAAAAATTGACGTTTGCTTTCATTTTGTATGAGTGATTTTGGAAGACGGTGGAATAATACTCAAGAAAATCCTGACCTCTGAAAATATTACAGACATGATGACAAAAGTGGTGACTGCAGTCAATTTCAAACACTGTTTGGATTTGATTAACATTTTGAGAATTTGATAGCAATTGGAGACACTACTGAAGATATTTTCATTTGTGAGAGGATTTTGAGAAAAAAGATTGGAAAATATGTCAATGTGGAGAATTGTTGACTTATGACATATTTTGATTTCCCATATTGAAAAATTGTAAAGATGGGAGACTCTCCTTAAGTTTTAAAAGGAGGGTTTCTTCATCTTGTTAATCATCCCAGTTTCTTTCCATTTGGAATCTTTGGCTTCAAAATAAGTGAAATATTAATTTAGCAGTGTTCAAAGAAGTAGGCATAATTGGCTGAACCTTGTTAAATTCTGATATTCTTTATTTATCTATTTAATAGCTATTATCGGGTATAGTTGTAGTGAATTATTGTGCTATTAAATTATATGTCTAGGAAAATTCTATCTAGGAGATAGGATTTTAAGTGGAATCGTTTGTGACCCCTTCAGTCTTTCTTAGGAATTTACTTTGTGTGATTTTTCAGTACAATCGTTTACACTCTATTCACTAAGGCAATAGTACTAAAAGTGAATTTGTTGTTATTAGTAAAAATTAACCCGAATTTTCGCAGCACTGATTTCATACAACGGTGTAGTAGGCAAAAAAAAAAAAGCGAACTGAACGGTGTTAGTAGCAAAATTAACCCTAAGCAACACGATTTATACCATACGGGGGAAAGGAATAGAAGAATCTTCACAAAGGAATCCTATGCAGCAGATAGATTAACTGATATGACAATCAATTATATAAGGAAACGGCTATTCGTCAGAGACACCTCAGCCCAGAAACAGTGCTGTAATGGAGAATTCCGCAGATCCCATAACATGCAACTTCGGCAATTAAATAGATGAATGACTTCAAGAAGAGGATGGAACATAAAATTTGTGCATGCAATTCAAATTGGGCCAAATATACAAGCAATAGTACCCGACCAGTATCGTGTATCAACCTCCAGGAGCAAGAAGAGAGGATGATGGAGCCGCCATATATTAATTGATTTGAGTACACTGGAAGCGAGATAGTACCAAGGATGGAGGGCAATTCATGTTTCGCACATTAACAGAAGGTAGCCTTCGCACCTGCTTCAGAAGGGAACGAGGTTATTGCTTTCTGTGAGGGTATTCACTGCGTAGGGGTTCTAATTATACCATAGTTTCTGCTGTTACATTTTGTTTACTTGAAACTTTTCATTTTCAAAAAAACAAAAATCCTGTGACAAAAAAATAACATAGATATATAGATTTAGATTATAATCATTTCTATACGGGGAAGCTAAAACAGGAACAAGGAATCTATATGCACGTAAACAAAATGGAGAAGTTTTATTTAGATAGTCCGCTATCATGTAATGTTCCCATGAGATTTTGGTGGATGAGACTTTTTTCTTCGGTTAGACGCCAATATATTCATTTCTGTTTTGGATGGTTAAATATCGGAATCTCAATCACTAAATAATTATTTATAAGAAACAATTTTGATCCCATCAATCTGCTGTCTCTGCAAAGGCTTTTTAACTTGCCATCCAATCCATAGGTAAAAACCGCATGTTTCTCTGTTTTTGCCTTCTGCAGCATTCTGTTTTCCAGAATATAAATTATTTACCAAGATACCGTTGGAATGGAATAGAATCGGCAGATGTTCTTGAATCTTGATACCAAACAGTTTTAGGAGTTATAATCATCTTTTGTTCTTATATTAGTTACCAAGGTGATCCATGTCAAAAGAGCAAAGCGATGGGCGGAACCTCAAGAACACCAGATGATTATTTAATAAAATTAACATTAACCTTCTGGTTGAAAGCAGCTGACATACTTTGGCTTAGATTTTGCTACAAGAGCTTGTGGATCGTTTACAAAGAAGCTATTGGAATTGTTTACTGTTACGGTTTTCATTGTTGGCACATCTTTCGGATTGTCTGTTAAATGGAGGCCAGAAAGATGGTGACCCCAGATATCATATATATATTTGTCCCCTGCTTTCCTTTCCAAATTATCAGTTCCTTGACTGTAAACTTTAGGTCCTGGAGCTCGAGCACGAGGAGCAATTGTGGAACAAGCACCTAGTGTTGAAGGAAGCATACTGGAAGCAGACCTACCAGCACTAGGAAATGTTGCAGAAGGTAACAGAACATGTTTGCTTAAACTTTTCCTTGGCACCAAAGTTTGCTCTATGGTAGAAGAAAAGCAGCTGTTATTGCAGTACTTGGAAGAGACATTGGGTTCTGATTTAATTTCCCCAGAAGCAGGTTCAGAAACTTGAACCTTCCTGCAATGCTGGTTAACCACTTGACTGAAAGGACTTGTAGCCTCAATTGCGTCCGAACTAGGAGATGCTAACAATGTAGCATTAGGGGCCAGAGAAATTGCAGGTGACAAGGGCGATGAAGGTGTAGAATTTCCACTTTGACTGCTTGAGACTTCAACGAGTCCTGTTAAAACTGCATTAACACCCTTCCTTTTCCGTCGCCTTCTGCCTCTCTCTTTTCCTGTCCTAACAGTAAGTTCACAGGACTGAGAAGCTCCAACTGAGCCTGAATTCTCACTCATAGATTTTGATGGCATTGCCAGTATTGCCTCATCTTTGTCATTGCACATCAAATTGTCAATTTGTTTATGATTTCCTAGTTCTGGTGTTTGAATGATCATTCCCTGCTCTGCCAGTCCATCTTGATCTCTAAGATACATAGCCGCCTGTTTCAAGGATTTATCTTCGCCACGTGACCTTAAGAAGTTGTCCACCTCAGTAGAAAGAGGGAGTTTGTTTTTTGGGTTTCGTTGCATACGAGAAGACTTTCCTGCGCTTCTTATGTTATTACCAGAACATTTGCTATTCTTATAGGAGTAGCTCTCTGAGCCAAGTGCAACCAATTGAAAAAGTATGCAGTAGCATATCAGAAAGATAAACGAAGCAGGAAGGACAAATGCTGCACATAATTTCTTCAGCCATATCCAGAACACTGACTTCCTACAAAGATTAAATATGTGAAAGGGAATACTTGCCTTCATCTGGATTATGAGAATTCCTCTGCTCAAGAACAATACAAGCTCTCTTTGTACCATCGATGCAGAAAAATCAGCATTGTATGAAATAAGAAGCTTTCTCGACTCTCCGGGCTCAAGAGAAAACCCTTTGCAAGGATGAATACAGAAGCCATCCGAGCCACATCGGGTTCCCGAAATCTCAATTCTTTTCACCACAACTGGCAAATCTCCTATATTCTTGACATGCAGCTCTTTTGACAATGGCTGAGAACAAGCATAAGAGACCTCTTTCATGAGAAATACCACACCCAGAGGAGAGAAAGTATCTAGAATTGTGAAATTTAGACTAAATCCTATTTCTTGAATAGGCACAGATCCCTCAAGCAAGAGTAGAGAAACAGACCCCCCAAATCCCTGGAGCGGTAACCATTCCACACCAGACAGATTGTTTCTTATCAAAGCTGAGCTTCTCCATCCACACCGACTTGAAGGGTGAAAGAATATAGGCCCCAATGCTGCTTTACCATAAGGATGGACTATAGCTTCTGTAAGTGAACTTTCTTCCATCAAGAATCCATAACTAGTCGATGCATTAAGCTCGGTATGAAGCAAACTATTTGAAAAAGAGGGATGCAAAATTCCATCTTTCCTACAATCCTCTATAATTTCTCCAGAATGAAGAATGAGTTGCATTACAACTGGCTTTTGACTAGGATTTTTTACGATGATCCACTTAGGGGCACGACTTCCAATTTCAACCATTGAGAACAACAACTCCTGATCATCGAGCACAGACATGCCATATGTAGTACATTGAGATTTCCAATTTCCCAATACATACTCGTCCACTTTTGCCATCTCCAATGCCTTCAACATTAATTCAGTAAGGAACCTTAGCCCAATGCACGATGAATATCAAATGGAACATGTAAATATGGGCATTCTATACTGAGAGACCTTAGTTGCAAGTAATTAGGATGGACACCTTCAAAGCCATTTGGGACGTACTAGCTTCTTTACATGCTAGAGTACATAGTCACATAGGCTAACAAACACAGATTCAGATGCAATTGTGCAATGTGTGTGCATATAGTACAAAGATATAAAAACGAAAGAATGATAATCTTTTATCCTTTCCAGAACTCAACCCACTCCCACTCACAACCCCAAAACCTCCCGCAGGTTCAATGTTCTAGGAGTTGGCAAGGTAGGGAAAAGAATCTGGAAGGATGGCGTTTTCCAACGGAAGATTACAAAAACAAACCAGATCTTTACAACAGTTGTAGACAACTCAAGATTCTAACAGGACACAGTAGCAGACTGGTGAATCAGTTTAAAAACTCTACTAACCACATGATCCTGAAGATTTTTCCTTCCTCTATTGACTCGAGTCTAACTAACAAAATATTGATACCCCCCAGCTAAAGATGTTAGTGATCATGTAAATCTCATTCAAGAGCTGTTGAACTCTAGAAGGGAAAAAATAAAGTACTTTTTGTCCGTATATTAACAAGCAGTTCCCCTCGACTTTGTAACTTTGTCTTTAAACTAATTGGAATAAAGACACACCTTATATTGCTTGCTACCCTCCCAGAAAACAAGCATTTAAAATATAAACCAAGGTTGTCAGACATTCTCCTGATGTATTTTTACAGAATTAGAAATATTACCATCCATATGATGAGAAAGAATATATAACTCTGGTAAATCTCTCTGATAAAAATTTAAATCCTCACAATTATGCATCAAGAATATCAAAAACAAGAAATGTCTATAAGAATCAATTTACCTTCTTTTGTGATGAAATTTGCATGCTACTATCCAAGGATCCTGGATCCCTATTGCAAATTGCATAACTTTCAGGACTGTGATTGAATCCATCAGTGGAATCCTTTTGAGCTCCCAGACAAACATCCAATACATCCCGACAAGTGATTTCAATCTGAGAACTGCTAGAGTCATTTGTCAGAACAACCAATTTGCACTTTTTGCTAAGACTTGACATTTTGGTTGGGGAATCACGTAAGTTTGCAAGCACTTGACTGCATGTCAATGTGGCAACTTTTGTTACACTGGCAGGGAAAAGAAGCAAGCCTTCAACATACTTTATCTGGAAAACCTTCTTTGCTGCAACTTCACTAATTTGCATTACCTTCAATACATGAGGTCCATGGTTTCTCAAAGAGATGACCACAAAAGCTGTCCGGTTGGCATTGCATGTCACTAACACCTCAAGAGAACCTGAAAGAGAACCTGTTGTTCCATCAGAAACAACTTTTCTGTCAAGATCAACCTCCAGAGGAATCGTTAACTTATCAGACTTTTCTTGAGAAGACCTCAGCAATTGCATACAAAAAGCACCTGAGATTATTCCTTCAGTGACAAATGAGAACTCAATCTCTAAAATAGTTCTACTGGTTTTAGGTCCAATCTCCCAATTCTCAAGAGGTCTGATACCCATTAGCGGCGAATCAACTTGGCCATTCTTCACAACTAACCAATCATTAGCAGTCAATACAGTAAGCTGATTTGAATTCTCAATAGTTTCTCTTCTACAGATTGCTTCAATGTGGTGGGAAACATTCCCTACAGAAAAGGATATCCACGCACTCACTTCCTTCACATAAAGGGTTTCATCAAAGGGATTAAACAAGGACAAATTCCTACTTGACTGTCCATCTGCAGGAACACCAGAGGTCATTATGGGGCTAATTTTGTAAGGGGACTCGATAGCATAACCCTTAATCTGCACCAGAAAGCCACCAGCACTTGTCTGCAAGATCAAGTGAGCTGTGGACAAACCCATCCATCTTGGTAAGTATACCAAACAAATTGAAGCTATTTCACCAGGTCCTAGCAAAATTTCACTAAAATTACAGGGATAAAACTGTAAATTGGTAAGAAACGGTTCATAGATATGTAAAATGCTGTCATTACATGTATTTCTCACAGTTAAAAGGGCTACAGAGGGTAAGTATAAATGTTTCTCTCCCCAGTCAAGCACAGGGGGGTCTATTTCCACATGGGGTGAAGGAGAAGTACCAAAAGAACTAGATTGCATCATCTCAGAGTTTCCATTCAACCTAACATTCCCCCTCTGGCTTCGTAAAGGGTGTCTACAAGAAGAAGGATCGCATTGATCCACAGGATCAGTTTGCACGGATGATAATTCATCAGTAACTCCTCTGACATTCAAAAAACAAGAAACAGTATCGCCATTCAGCAGCTCAAAAATACCAGAATCTGATGACCAGCTCTTGTTACTGTTCTTTCCATTATCGACATTTGATCTTACTGAAATTTGACTATCATACTGATGCCTACCAATTTCTAGACCTCCAACTTCAAGCTTGTGCTCTCTGTATGAAGAACCCGGCAACGTGGAAGGAAAGCAGAATGAATCAGAATCAGCACAAATAGTCTCAATGTTAACATGGGATTTTGGACTTCCAACAGCATTGCTAAAGTTTGCATCAGAAAAGACAAAATCTTGAAAACCAATTCCTTGATCACCTCCATAGATCCCACATGCACCAAATTCTGCTGATTTCTGCATTCCATTTGTTGTGCCAAGTCCATATGTAGCAAGGGAAAATAATGTACATAAGAGAAATAGATTACAACTGAATGCTTTCGCCTGGTGGAACAATCCCCTGAATAAACATAACACAGAACGATAAATTTTAGATTTTCCTAAAATTTCCCAAGCTAGCAAATAAATCTTCAATGCTAGACGTCAACACATCCAACTCCAGAAAGTGTAAGCAAAGAAAATATAAGGTAAAAGAAGCAGGAAGTCAGAGAAAAAAATATTGCAAGGCCAAAACGTAAAACCAATAACCAACTTAAGTCCCCATTTACCATCATTCAATGAACAGTAAAGAAAGCCACGATCATATAATTAGGGAAATCATTAATGAATGAATTCATTAATTGTTAGATGGAAAAAAGAAACAGAACCCAAGAAAGCCATCATAGTACAGTACAATCTAAGAACAGTAAAAGAAACACGACATCGGTGAAGGAAACTTAAGAGGACGAGGAACATCTCGTAGGAAAAAAAGATACAGTTTTATACATGTATCACTATTTTTTCCCACATCATTTGTTTGTTGCACCAACTCAATTTCAGAACTTAACGCCAACCTAAATAAAGAACGAAGTATCTAAAACAGCGATGCTCAACACACCCAGAATTAATAGAAATCATTTCCATCTTCCACAGAAGTAGTAGTCATATTTCATTTCCTATATATATGGAAGCCATTATCATCGGTATAATCATATACAAAGCTAAAATCCCAGAACGCAAACCAACTACAGTCAAAAGTTCCCGGTACTTCTACAAAAGAAGAAATAAAGAAGAGCTTACAAATCCATTTCGATTCCGGTCGTCTCTTTCAAGTATAAGATATTGAAACAAAATCATAAAGCAGCTCTACAACTTAAAAAATAGAAAAACAATGTTCGAAAACATCGTCGAACATCTAATACGGTCAAGAAATTACATTTTTAATCGATAGTCACCAAAGAAGCGCACGAAAGCATCGACTAGAAGTTTTGAAGAAGAACCAAACTTCTCAAAATCAACAGGAAGGAGTAGAAGAAGCATGTCAAAGATAGAACATAGTAGACACAATAAGGTTAGAGCAAAACCAAACAGAAACAGAAACTGAGTTCAACGAAAAGAAAAAAAGAAATCTCTTTTTTTTTCTCAAAAAGCAAGCGTACTGAAACACAAAGAACAAGGGTGGTTACATGGAGAGCTACCGGAGCGGCAAAGGAGTGATGGTCAAAGCACCAGAGCCATGTCGGAGAAGAGGAATATACCATCAGAGATCGTTCAGGTTTAAAGAAACAACTCTCGAAACAGTTGTTTTTATACTACCACCACATAATGTTTCCAAAAAAGTGAAATTACCTCAGTGGTTTCCTTTTTAGCAGCAACTTTCTTCTTCCTACCAATATCAACACCATAATGCTAAAGGTACCATTGCTTAAATAGGGCTGCATCCACCCATTCCTAAATTATATGCCTTGCTTGCACCGCTAAACCAAACTAGTGGACACCCTTTTTGGCCTTAAACTGCATCTCCTTCCTGAGTAATTACAACTGTTTGGTTTCCACAACCAGATCTACACTATGTTGGGGAATTCTAAAGCATTTGTCTTCTCTCTCGTCATATAACAGAAGGAGATATAATTTTACACTAGTAAGTGTATTCATATAATTAACTTATATTTTTCAAACCTTTTATGGATTTGATGCGAAAGATAATTCTTTTTTTACTGATCAATTAATGGATTGGATAGGGGATTCAATTGAACTTGAAATTTCTAAGTTATATCATATTGTTAAGCTTGATTATGCTTATTTTCAGCATCTGAGCATAGGAATCTAGGATACTTTTTTGGTGTTGTTACCAAATAACCTGAGATATGCACACAAATGCAGGGTGTAAAAGAAGAACTAAAGCATGGAACTACATTTGTTTGTCCAGTTAGCAATGCATTTAAGGTAGTAAGTGGCTTCCATTTCTACAAGCGAGGAGTTTTATTAGTGGAAGGACATTAATGGTGAGATTTTCTAATTTGGAATATGACATTTTTTTCAGATGGGTAACTGTTTTTAAGTCCTTATTAATTAAGAGACTATCTAGAATACAACATCATGTATAAGTTAACCCTTTATGGTTTGTTATTGTTAAGCACAATGATTGACGTCAACTTTCTTGTATGGGAATTGTTTCTTTTCTAATTAGATTTGTGGTAGGATAAAAAACCAATTGTTCTAACTGTAGGGGTATTGGCTCATTAGAGACTCCTATGGAGGAGATTAGGGCGACAATGGGTACTTTAAGATGGAGCTTGGGAAGACCATGTGCAATAAGTTCTTTAATCTTTGGATTTGTAGTATGACACTAATCCACACCATTTGGATAAGTTTTTTGGTTGATTCCTCAAAAGTTTTTAGCGTTTGATCCCAACAAGGAATGTCATGTCAAGCAATTTAAGAATTTTTCATTAAAAAAACTTATTCATCACGTAATCATATGTAAGCTTTATTTCAAGTTACTTATCCTATTTTTGATTGACTTTAGGTGTTGCAACTTCTGTGCCATATCCCACTCTAATAAGGTAATGGTAAAGAACTCCTACTGAGTTGCAATTTCCATTAATCAAATTCTAATTCATTATCTCCTACATTGCTCCCACTTGGATGAATTACTCTCGATTGCTCTTATCTTACTAGATCATTCTGATTTAACATCTAATATAAAGATAAGTATAGATCTATCTTTTCTTTCTTTGAAAATTATTCTAAAAAAAATACTATCATGAGATACAAATTCAATTGCTTGTTCAATACCTTACTCACATTTGAACATATTCCCTTTGGAATGTTCATAATATCTTTTAAAGATATTCTTACTCTCTATAGAACCTAATTTCCCATACTTAAGAGAGAGACTATAAATGTAGTTAACAATCACATCCTCAAGAATTTAGATATGATAAATCAGGTCTCTTACCTATATATATCTCATAGGATGTTTTAGTAACTAATCTAATTAGTACCCAGTTAAATACATATTTGATCATTAATGATTCATCACTATAATAGGTGATAGGAAAATTTTTATGTGTCATTATAGACCTAACAATTTCAAGATGAGTTTTATTTCTCCTTTTTACACCATTACTTTGTTGATGGACTCATAAAATAATCACTATCTATCCATTCCATTTTCATCACATGACCTTTTAAATTAATAAAAAGTCCTTTTATACATGGTCAATTCTTAAATCTTTATTTGCTTTGTATAATTGATTCTTAATTAAAGTTATATACTTTTTGAAAAAAAAAGCAAATGCTTCAATATTTGAGAAATTGAATAATATAACTATACTGAGTTCAGTTATTGATAAAGGTGATGAGATAAGTACTTCCATTAGTTATAGATATCTTTGAATTAAGTGAAATAGCTTAGGAACTATTTGTCCCATGTTTAATGTTTTGGTGCAATTTTTTCAATTAGAAACGTTCATAAATAGACAGTTATACTTTATATAAGTCTTTTAAAACACCCTATTTGATTAATAGATTTATTCTATTTTTGTCTAATATGATCAAGTATAGCATGTTACAAATTAACATAGATATTATAAGAACTAGATGATACTATTAAACAAAAAGTAATTTTAGTTATTTAACAAACAACATTTAATATCATAAAATCATTAGTATTATAATTTCAAGAAGTTATCCTTTCCACCACTATGGAAATTAATATTGAATCTAAGACTAACTAGAAGTACGCACACGCACACAGACACACACACAAACACACACACACATAAGATTCTATCAACTCGTGGGAATGAAAAAAGTATATCATGTAAAATAAAGGTTCGAACACTATTAATCACTAACTTACATATGTCTATTATATAGACATCAATTCTAAAGTTATCTTTGCATATTTTCACCTTGTTCCATATTTTTTCTTCGAAAATCTTTTTTATTTTCAATTTTAGTTAGTCTACTCTTCATAGTGCTTCTTCTTCTTATTTTTCAGTTCTTTATGAGCATGAATTAGCCACATACACCTCAATATATGGCTCAAAAGTACTAAGACATTCATCTAATAATAATAATAGGTGCCTCAAATTATCTTCCTTTATCTTGATATTATTATTATTGGTTAAACACATTTTCATACGCTCCCAGCTTGGAGGCAAAAAATGTAACAACTTACACTAACTACGTATCTAATAATATGCGACTAACATCCCTAAGTTTACTATGTTTGGAATTAGCGTCATATATTTCAACAATGAATGCTACTACCTTATATTTTCGTTAATAATAACAATAACAACAACAACAGCAACAGCAACAACAACAACAACAACAACAATAATAATAATAATAATAATAATAATAATAATAATATTATTATTATTATTATTATTATTATTATTATTATTATTTATTCTTGTTGTTGTTGTTGTTGTTGTTGTTGTTGTTGTTGTTGATGTTGATGTTATTGGGGAGGCCATGGATTCATGCATTACATGCATGACAATGCAGCGGAAGTGTCGGAATTTAAATTTCGACTGTATGACAACCTCGAAACTCTAGAAACACACATGCATGCATGAGATTCATAAGAACATGAAATTTAAACAGTTGTACTTTTTAATTTCTCCTCCTTTCTTGATTCTTCTTCTTGTTTGGGTTGTTGTAAATACCAAACCCTTCCTTGATCACCCAAGAACACGCAAAGATGAAGAAGAAACAATGTGTAAGGGTGATTTCAGCACCAAATAAGATGAGTTCAAGTAAATGCTCAAATGGAGAGAAAGATCAAAACTATGTTGCATGTAATTTGATTTATGCAGCAATCGCATAAAATGCATGAACACGACTCAAGACACTTCTTTCTTACTTTAGAACTCTTATAGAGCCTTTATCCTCCACTTGATTGTGCAAGAGCTTGTTAAAACCTCCTATACATAAGTGAAGAACTCACTTCTGTACATTAGTCATGCCTTCGGCCACGATCGTGGTCTAAAACCTCCTATACATAAGTGAAGAACTCATCTATGTACATAAGCCATGCCTTCGGTCATGATCATGGCCTACTTAAAAGATAGCCTTGCCTTCGATCATAATCGGCCTACTTAAAACCAGCCATACACATTTTGTTTTTCATCCGATCTTTTATGCATATGACCCTTAGGTTTTTGGTTATTTTCGGCATTGAATCAATTCTTAATTTGAGAAAATCATAGATGGTTTTATGCCACTTGAATTAACTTTTAATTCAAGCAAATCATGAAGGTTTTCATAATGCCAATTTACTGGAATTTAAGTGGATTAACACATGAACTCTTCAATAATTAATTATCCGACTTAGGAAACTTTCCATAAACAATTACCGTACAATTCGTCCCTTCACCATTCTATACCCCACTTGGTTCGGAGTACGAGTTATATGTCAACTCTCACTAGACTGACTACGTCACTTCTAGTCCAAGTGATGTTAGTTCTTGTCCTGAGATCTCATTACTCCATGTGTCATTGAAGACTCTCTTCATGACATATAACTGCTCTGGCCAGAGATTCCTAAGTAATGACCCCAACAAGAGGTCGTGGGTATCATCTCCTTCTATCAAGAGTGGTGAATCTTTTATTAGTTACCCAATTACCTTTGAATGCCAATAGCTGTACCCAATCATCACCTTATGGGTGACCTCGTCTTAAGGCAACAAGGAATGATGTCAAAGCACAGGATCAGTATCCAAGGTATCCTTAAGTACCTTAAGTCAAAGGATATTTGCACCATTGCTATGATGAGATTAATCATTGGCATTTGATAGGTCATCCATATGATAATCTCATAGCGGGTCATCCGATGTACTTACTACTCTTAGTAAGCATCCTCATGTTATCTCTAAACATCTCATGCTTACAGCTTGTGACATCCACTGCTTGATCAATTCAAGGAGCGTAATAAGTGCTAGTCTATCTAGATTAATAATGTCCTGTCTTATTAATCCTATGACTAGGAATTATTTAGATACTAACATAATTGCATATGATAGGAATCTCATTATCATGATCTCATTATGATTTCTTTCATGCTATGTTTTGTACCATAGACTTCATTAATTCGATTTAAGATCGACATCAATTCATATATACATCAAATTAATGAAAATTGCCTTTCGCTTTATTAATTAAAATAAAGTTTGGACAAAAGTGCTAAAGGTGATTGCCTTTGGAGCACTACTCTAACAATCTCCCACTTGTACTAAAGCCAATCGCCTTTGTATCTAATACCATAAGTGAGTACACTAGAATCAAATTTCATTTGAGGAAGTGGTTTAGTCAAAGGATCAATGATCTTTTATTCTGTGGGCACTCTCTCTATCTTTACATCACCTCTTTCAATTATCTCCCTGATCAGGTGATATCTCCTGAGTATATGCTTGGACCTCTGATGAGACCTTAGTTCCTTGGCTTAAGTAATAGCCCCATGGTTGTCACATTACAACATTATCGGGTCTACAATGCTCAGAACCACTCCAAGTTTCATAATGAACTTCTTGATCCAAACAATTTCTTTTACCGCTTCTGCAGCTACAATGTACTCTGTCTCGGTCGTTGAATTTGTAGTCGTCTCTTATTTGGAGCTCTTCCAACTGATTGCTCCATTATTCAGTGTGAAAACATAACTTGACTGAAATTTAGAGACATCTTGGCCAAATTGAAAAATGGCATCCGTATGTCTACTCACCACGAGATCTCCATTTTCATATATCAAGAATACATCCTTAGTCCTTCTCAAGCACTTCAGGATATTCTTGACAACCACCCAGTGACACTCAGCAGGATACAATTGATATCTGCTTGTAACACTTGAAGCATACGATATATCTGGCCTTGTACATAACATAGCATACATGATTGATCCTATTATCGAAGCATACAGGATCATACTCATTCAGGTACTCTCATCTTGCGTCTTGGGACATAAATTTTAAGAGTTTTATCCCATGAGTCATGGGAAGAAACCCTCTCTTGGACTGCTCCATGCTAAACCTTTTTAACACTTTATCTATGTATGTCGACTGTGAAAGACCTAGCAACTTCCTTGATTTATCTCTATAGATCTTTATTCCTAATATAGAAGCAACCAATTTTTAACTGATTGCAAACTTGAGACATTATTTCCTATTAGTAATATATCATCCACGTATAACACAAGGAATATGATAGTACTCCCACTAACCTTTTTGTACATACAAGGTTCATTAGGATTTTTTGAGAAACCAAACTCTTTGATTGTCTCATCAAATCAGATGTTCCGACTCCTAGATGCTTGCTTCAATCAATAAATAGATTTCTGAAGCTTGTATACCCTTTTGCCATCTTTGGATACGAAGCCCTCAGGTTATCTCATATACACATCCTCAACTAGGTTTCCATTTAGAAAAGCCATCTTCTCATCCATTTGCCATATTTCATAATCATAATGAGGAGCAATGACTATGAGTATTCTAATGGATTTAAGCATGGCTACGGGGCTAAATGCCTTGTCATAGTCAACTCCTTGTCTTTGACGATGTCCTTTTAATAACTAGCCTCGCTTTATATGTAATCATATTACCATCTATATCAATTTTTTTCTTGAAATCCCACTTGCACCCTATGGGTTTTATCCCTTCAGGTGGATCAACCAAAGTCCATACTTGGTTTTCGAACATGGAATCCATTTCGGACTTCATTGCTTGAAGCCATTTTTCAGATTCTGAACTCTTCAGAGCCTCTTCATAGGTTATAGGCTTATCGTCCTCTATAAGCAATACTTCATTTTGTTCACTTACAAGAAATCCATATCTTTCTGGAACATTGCATATCTTACTTAACCTACGAACATTTTGTGTGTTAGAAGGTTCAACTATTGTCTCATCTTCGTGAACAACAATTCTGGATTCAGGCAGTTGATATGTGTTTATTTGAGATCATGAACCTCATCAAGTTTAATTTTGCTCCCACTGTCTTCTCTTAGAAGAAACTCTTCCTCTAAAAAGACAACATGCTTTGAGACAAATACCTTTTGCTCTAAAGCATTATAGAACTATTATCTAATTGTTTCCTTACGATATCCTATAAATAGACATTTATCATATTTCGCTTCAAGCTTGTCTGATTGAATCTGCTTCACGTAAGCCGCACAACCCCAGACGTTCATATGAGAAAGATAGGGCTTTTTGTTAGTTCATATCTCATATGGAGTAACTTCAACTGCCTTTAAAGGGACTCTGTTTGTCACACAAACAGCAGTCTCGAGTGCATAACCCTAAAAGGATTTCGGTAGATTTGCTAAGCCCATCATTGACCTTACCATGTTCAATAAGGTTTGGTTTCTTCTTTCAGGCACACCATTATATTGATGTGTGTAAGGTGGAGTCCACTGGGATACTATCCCATTACCTTCGAGATAAGTTAGAAACTCCTCGTTTAAGCATTCAACACCTTGATCTGATCGAACTGTCTTAATACTTCTACCGAGCTATTTCTCTACTTCATGTTTAAATTGTTTGAACATTTCAAATGCTTCAAACTTGTATCTCATTAGATACGTATACTCATATCGTGAATAATCATCAGTAAAGGTAATAAAGTATATAAAACCACCTCTGACATGAATGGATATCAGACCACATACATCAGAAAGTATTAGGTACAATAACCTATTCACTCGTTTACCCTTTCCTTTAAAAGGTCATTTAGTCATCTTGCCTAACAAGAAAGATGCAGACGTGTCATATGATTTATAGTCAAATAACCCTAAGTTAGCACTCTTGTGTAGCTTAATCATATTTTTCTCACTTATATGGTTAAGTCAATAATGCCATAAGTAAGATGATTTTAAGTTATCTAATTTTTGTCTTTTATTGTCATTGATATTTAAAATTAGATTACACATATCTAATATGTATATACCATTTCACAATGTAGCAATACCATATAATATTCCATTCAACTTGATTGAACAATCATTGCTTGAAATAGTTAAATAAAATCCCGCTTTATTAAGACATGAAACAGATACAATGTTCTTTGTCACAACAGGTACATAATAGCAATTATCCAAAATTAATTCTAGCCCACTAGGAATATACAAAACATATGTCCCTATGGCTAATGCAGTAACTCTTGCTCCATTTCCCACACGTAGGTCCATCTCTCCCTTCTTAAGCAGTCTATTATCCCTGAGACCTTGCATATCAACACATATGTATGAGCCACATCTGGTATCTAATACCCAAATGTTATGATCAGAAATAGTATTAACCTCAATGACAAATAACGTACCTGAAGTAAATGGTGGGGCATCTATTGCCTTCTTCTACTTCAGTGACTCTAGATAAGCTTTGCAATTCCTCTTACAATGTTCTTCCTTGTTGTAATGGAAGCATATCCTCTTTGATGTTGTCTCCTTTGCCTTCTTCTTGGCTACACTTCCCACTGGCTTCTTGGACTTCTTCTTCTTCTTTTGGTTCTTCTTTTGAGAACCAGAAGGAGAGTCCACTAGCATCACAACCTTACTGTCTTGTTTAACAGTTTGCTCAACTATTTTGAGTAGATTAATCAGCTCAAGTATCGATGTGTATATTTGGTTCATCCGATAGTTAAACATAAACTGTGAATAACTATCAGTCAAACTAGTTAGAATTAAGTCTATATTTAATTCATGATCCATTACAAAATCCAAGCTGGCTAATCTCTCAATATATTTATACATCTTCAGTGCATACTGCATTAAAGATGATCCCTCGGCCATCTTAGAGTGGAAAAGCAACCCCGAGGTCTCTAACCTTCAAGACTAAGCTTGCTCATCAAACAGTTCCCTTAGATGGTAGACCATGGTATGAGCATCCATAGCCTCATGTTGTTTTTGTTGTTCTGGTGACATAGAGGCCAGCATTATACAGCTAGCCAGCTCACTATTATCTAGTAGCTTCTTGTAAGCTTTCTGATCCTCATCAGATGCATTGCCAACAAAGAGATCGGGAAGTGGTTCATCTAGGACATATCTTAGTTTCTCAGATTTGAGAACAATTCTCAAATTCCGTAGCCAATCTAAGAAGTTAGGTCCCGTAAGTCTGTTAGAGTCTAATAGAGAGTGTATGTTCATACTAGATGAAGACATCGTGGCGATTCAATAACCTAGAAGAACGAGAGAAAGTGTTAGAATGTACACTAATGCATATTTATAAGGACTTTAATCACATGCATTATGGGTCCCCACTATTTTTATTCAAATTTATAGCCCTCACTATGAATTCGAGAAACTTATAGTTTTTTTAATGGGTCGATATTCAATATCGTCAATAATGACTTTGGGTTTCCCAACAACCCACCTTAGGTCAATCAGTAGGTATCATTCATACCTATTGCATTTATTTATGCAACTATCGACTTGTGCCATCAACTGTTGATCTAGCACACTCATTGGGTTATCAACTCTTGATTTATATACATCCCATGTATATAACCTAACTTTGCCTTTATCCACGTTGACCTTGGGTTTGCCTAACAAATCAACGCTTCTAGTTAGGACCAATCTATTAATCCAGAAATCTAATTTCCATGATTTGAACATATTCATGTAGAGCGGGCTTGGGTTTGCCCAACAACCCAACTCTAAAAGAATTATGGTTCTTGTCATATCAATGGAAGGCTTAAGTCCTAATATTTTGGTTGAGAGATTTGTTCTTTGGTCTCATCAATACTTGAATGATATTGTATATTTATCACACACACACACACATATAGATTATGGACAACTTAATTAAATTAATTCTATGTCCATAACCACCCTTAAAATACATCTAATGTGTGTATCACACAAAGGAGGTTTAATTGAGGATGTGACTAGGCTATGCATCAAAAGTTCGTGATTCGATTCAACTCTTAAACCGAATCGGGTACTAGAGTTAGTCTTGGCTAATTCAAATTATGAATGCGATTCAATTAGGAACTCTAAAATTCAACTATTTTGATGTCCAAATTAAACACTTTAATTATAGTATATATGCCTTTTTGTAGTTACACTAGAAATGCTATGCTCTACTTGGATTAATTCTAAATTAATCCCTAGGGTTTTAAAAATTCTCGTACATCAATTAGTCATCTATAATATCCTTAGGTCATCTCAAATTTATTTAAATAATTTCGGCACAAGCCAAAGATATCTTGACGGCCAAAATCATCAAGACAAATAAGTTAATATACTAGACACTAAAAGGACAGATTCGATGTTCGGAAAATTTTCAGAACCCTAATTTCAAGCATATGCACTAAGCATACTACTACTATCAAAATAATACATTTCTTATCTCATAAAAACTTTAGTAAGGTCTTATAACCGAAACACATACACCATAAGTCATAGTTAAGTTAACTCCATCAGCTTTCAAAAAGCTGACCAATGTTGACTTTGATTTGATTTATTAATTGAATCAAATTCAATTAATTTTAGAAAATTTCAAAGTCTTATACACATTCTAAGTGTGACTAATAAAAAATTCTAGAAACTAATTCCTAGGAATTATTTATTAACTACGTGGAATTAGCTAGCACATCACATGTCTATGACACTTATCATATTACTTCTAATACTAGTCATACTCTACATCATGCATGCATAAGATAATCACTTTAACAACAAGTCTCATGCATCTCATACACGTGAAAACATCTTATCTTGTATGTCCGTTCATAAAATTCATAAAAACAATTTTTATAAAAATTAATATGAAATTTACAGGCATACATGTTCATCAGATTTCCAAAATTTCCCAGATCTCCATACATGCATCAGGCTTAAACTAAATTTGTAATAAAATAGAAAATGACATTCAATTGCATCTTCCATTGACAGAGACATAAGATAAAACCTTATAAACATTTTTATGGAAGAAAATCAGAAAATAAATTTTCTAGAATTATTACGAAAATTTCAAAATCAGCACATACATTTAGTTTTCTAGAAATTCCCAGAAACCAACATATGAACAGATTGGATATTAATTCTAAATAAAATAGAAAATGACATTCAATTGCAATTTTCTTTGACAAAAACATGATATAACACCTTATAAACAATTTTGTAAAAGAAAATTAGAAAAAAACAATTTATACGAATTATTCTAAATCAACATACATGTCAGTCACAACCCAGCAAACACTTTGCACGTGTTCAATACATCATCTAATACATGCATAAACTTGCTTTGATACCATTATTGGGATACTATGTATTCATGCATCACATGCATGAAAATGCAGCGGAAGTTTTGAAATATAAATTCTAATCATATGACAGCCCTGAAACTCTAGAAACACACATGCATGCATGAGATTCATAAGAACATGAAATTTAAAGAGTTGTACCTTTTAATTTCTCCTCATTTCTTGATTCTTCTCCTTGTTTGGGTTGTTACAAATACCAAACCCTTCTTTGATCACCCAAGAACATGCAAAGCTGAAGAAGAAACAATGTGTAAGGGTGATTTGAGCACCAAACTAGATGAGTTCAAGTAGATGCTCAAATGGAGAGAAAGATCAAGACTATATTGCATACAATTTGATTCATGCAACAATTGCATAAAATGAATGAACAAGACTCAAGACACTTCTCTCTCACTTTATAACTCTTCTAGAGCCCTTATCCTCTCGCTTTAGTGTGTAAGAGCTTGTTAAAACCTCCTGTATATAAGTGAAGAATTCACTTATGTACATAACTCGTGCCTTTGGTCACAATCGTGGCCTACTTAAAAGACAGCCTCGCCTTTAGTCACGATTGTGGCCTATGAGCCATAATCATGGCCTACTTAAAACAAGTCATACACACTTTGTTTTTCATCCGATCTTTTAAGCGTATAACCCTTAGTTCTAGGTTATTTTAGGCACTTAAATCAATTCTTAAGTCGAGCAAATCATGGATGATTTCTTGCCACTTGAATTAACTTTTAATTCAAGCAAATTATGAGGGGTTGCATAATGCCAATTTACAAGAATTTAAGTAGATTAAAACATGAACTCTTCAATAGTTAATTATCCAACTTACGAACCTTTCTATAGACAATTACCATGCAATTCGTCCCTTCACAATTCTATACCCCACTTGGTTCGGAGTATGGGTTATGTATCAACTCCTACTAGACTGACTACATCACATCTAGTCCAAGTGATGTTAGTTCTTATCCTGAGATCTCATTACTCCATGTGTCATTGAAGATTCTCTTCATGATACATAACTACTCTAGCCAGAGACTCCTAAGTAATGACCCCAACAAGAGGCTGTGGGTATCATCTCCTTCTATCAAGAGTGGTGAATCTTTTATTGGCTACCCAATGGCCTTTGAATACCAATAGTTGCACCCAATCATCACCCTATGAGTGACCTTGTCTTGAGGTAACAAGGAATGATGTCAAAGATCAGGATCAGTATCCAAGGTATCCTTGAGTACCTCAAGTCAAAGGATATTTGCACCATTGCTATGATGAGATTAATCATTGACATTTGATAGGTCATCCATATGATAATCTCATAACGGGTCATCCGATGTACTTACTACTTTTAGTAAGCATCCACATATTAACTTTAAACAACTCATGCTTACAACTTGTGACATCCACTGCTTGATCAAATCAAGTAGTATAACAAGTGTTAGTCTATCTGGATTAATAATGTCCTGTCTTATTAATCCTATAACTAGGGATTATTTAGATACTAACGTAATTGCACATGATAGGAATCTCATTATCATGATCTCATCATGATTTCCTTCATACTATGTTTTGTATCATAGACTTCATTAATTCGATTTAAGATCGACATCAATTCATATATAAACGAATTTCAAATTAATGAAAATTGCCTTTCACTTTATTAATTAAAATAAAGTTTGTACAAAAGTGCTAAAGGTAATTGCCTTTAGTTTACTACTCTAACAATTATTATTATTGTGTGTTTGTGTTTGAGTTTGTGTTTGTGTTTGTGTTTATATACAAACACAATAATAAGCGATCTTAATTTGGTCACTAGGGTGCTACCAAAAAAGTTACTAATGTGAACCATATTTTCTTGGCATAACCTATCATATCTCTTGGAATCTCATATAACATCAACTGTAATGCATAAGTCAAGAAGTTCTTTTACACAAGTCACATGCCTCACATTTTTTGTATATTGAGCCATAATATATTTCTTAAAGAATGTCATAATTTTATGTAGTGAGATAAGGGCCTTTTGCTCTTCCAATATATATTTGATTTCTATACTCCAATTTTCTAAATTATCATTAGTCAAGTTTTCACCTATAGTGAATTCTACAATTAAATTTTTAAGTTCAGAAGTCATTTTCCTTAAACACATAGTTTCTGTAATATCACATTTATTATATAATTGTTATAATTCTTAATTAATCTAATGCAATCTTCTAAATAGAAACTTTAATTGTTTTCTCAATTACTTATGAAATTGCAGGTCACTAAGTTTCCAATCATCACCCTCACAATTGTTGATTAACAATTAATCATTATATTTAGAATTTTTTTAAAAAAATATCTCAAGTATGACACATATAACAGATACATATAGAATAACCAACAAGTGAAATAGTAATATATTTCAGTAAATAATTACTATTTATGAATTAATATTTGTAACAATGGTTGCTATAAACAATTAATGTTATGTAGGTATCGTTAAACATGAATAAAAAAGTGACTGACACTCTTTAACCAAAATTATAAAATTCGACAAAATTTACTTGGAATTAACTTAATTAGGTCTTTAGATGAATCATTGACGTTCATATTAACTATTGATAAGTTGCTAAACCTAAGACCTTTAGATACTTCTATTCTCCTATGCACTTTCAAAAGAGTTCGTAACACTAAACTATGTATGTGAATATAATTAAATGAAGTATTACTCACTATGTTCAACAATTCCCTATGTTAGGGCATAAGCACTTTGCAAAGCTTTAATAAGCGAGCGATAAAGCCTTGATAACTGACAAAGATGAGACCTTGTATCATGTTATTCGCCAATATAACATGTAACATTAGGACTATCCCAAGAACCATGCAACATTGATTCAATTGTGTCTTCATAAAATTCACACAAGTTTATTATGATGGAGTTCAAATTGAAATCAGGATTCTCACTACAATCAATTTCCTTAAACAAATTCAAGGAATAATGATACTCAACAATTTTGAATAATAAGTTAAAATGTGTCAAAAGAGCATTAAAAACGATTTTTTGAATCATTATAATGATATTTATTCAAATTAATTAAATAAAATATGGACAAATAATTTAAGAATTAATAAAGGAGAACTGATCAAATGAACTAATCACTTAACGAGATGTTTTGACTTAACAAATCTTTAAACATGTGAAGATACCCCAAAAAACAAAGCGTTTAAAAATAAGTCTACATTATCATATTGATATAGGTTGTAAGATGTAAGATGTAGTTAATGCCTTTAATGATAAAAGTAAAAGGTTTAAGCCTCCAAAATTACAAGCTTTTTTTAGTGGACTTTCACCAAGACCTTAATTAAACTCTAACAGACTTATGGGCTTAGCCCACACTAACCCAGTGTCTGGTTAATGTCCTCGTGGGTGAGGACAGTGGACAAGGACATAAAAGTCATGTCCTCCGCACCGTTTGCTTGCTGTCCTCACCCATTTTCGTTTCGTCATTGAAGGACAAAGACACAAATTTTTTGTACCTCTCAATTATGTGGTACAAAAATTCTTGTCCTACGGACAAAAACAAAATACACAAGGAAATGTCCAAAATACCCTCCATACTTACTCTGAAACCTAATTCACTCTCAAATTTTTGCATCTCTCTTGTATATTTTAATTAAATATAATGTAATAAAATAAATA
>JAOTAY010000191.1:5303819-5319020 GCA_025629805.1 Erythroxylum baracoense | reverse complement strand
TTTTCTTTAGATTTTTATAAACCTTAACTAGATCTTAGTTTTTCTAGTTAGATGAAATCAAGAATAGATTAAGCTTAGGTTTATTCGTGGATAGCTAGGTTTAAGGAAAACTTCATGCATGTGTGTTGATTAAATGAAATATGATTGTTCTTAGGGAATCAAGAATATCGACGTCAAGAGCAAGGAGAAGAGCAAGCTTGACTCTTGGAAATATCAAGTTAAATAGGTGGGTAATATGTTTATAGTTTTGTGATGATGAGCTAAAATAATTATATGTATGTATGATGAATATGTTTGTTTTATTCATTGTGAATGTGGGAAAGATATTTCGTGAATGTATGTCATGTTGCTTTGTAAGAATTCTGTTACTTTTGTGTGAATGAAAAATAGAGAATTTAAGAAGCATGAAAGCATGAATATATTATGAAATGTATGAGCATTGAAAAACTTGTTATGTAGGCAAGAGAGGAATCTGTTTCATTAGTCTCGTGCACGATAACCTATAGTCTTCTTCCGACTACCCGCTTATGGCCACGAGATCCTAAGAAATCAGACTAGTTTTTTTTCACGATGTAAACTTCGATTTCGCTGTTTCGTTCCATAGAACTCTCGAGCCATTATATTGTGCATTGCACTTTTTTGATATGTCAAGTTATGATGCAATTTGATAGTTATGCTTTAATGATAAATTTCATCCAATATATTATATGTGATGATGTGTTGAATTATGAGACGTGAGTTGGAATTGTGAATGCTGAAGTTTTGTTGATAGATTCAGACAAGGCAAGTATTCCTATATGAGTATTCATATATGTTTGTGTGTGGTTCATTATCACTGGCTATAAACATATTAGTCACTGAGCTTTCTGGCTCACCCCATAAATTTTCTACTCCTCAGGTGAAGAATCAGCAGATCATAACTGAGCCCTTGCAAAGTTTTTGGCAACCTCCAAGAATTTAAGATTCTTGTAACTAGGTTAGTGTGAATCATTTTTGGTGACTTAGAAGTATATCAGCATAAACATTTCTGTATGTATTTTGTAACCATGATACTGATATGACATTATGATATGAAGTATGAAGATGTGTATTAGCTTTGTTGTTGCAAATTGACAGTAAAAATTGACAGTAAAAGTTGACAGTGAAAATGCAGAATTTTTGATATATGTATGCATAGATGTATATACAGATTCTTTTCTTCTGTTAAGTTGGCTGAGTGTTGAGTGTTGGGAGATCTTTGGATAGACTTGTTTGAAGTAAATTGTGTATCAAAAGAGTTTTGGTATGTAAGAAATTGAATGTTGGTTCAGGTCCCTTGGAATTTGTATTGGAAATGTTTGTGATCAGATGATTGAAAAACAGAGAAGAGGATAAAAATGTGATCTGAAACTTTAAGGAATAAACTGCATTGATATAGGTAGAATTAGGTTAAGTGTTCTTCATAAAAGTTGTAGATTATTCTTTTAGATTTCTAATGGCATAAAGATTGAAATTTTTGGACTTAATATGCAAGAGTTATTGCCTTTATAAGATAGCAGTATTGGTGTAAAATTTTTGACTGAAATGGTAATCTTTACTTAAATGAATAAACTATATCGATACAGGCTGAATTAGATAAAATTATCTTCATAAAAGTTGTATATCTTTTTCTTATCTTTCCAACGATATATAGTTTGTAATTTTTGGACTTCTGTATTGAAAGTTATATTGTTTAGAAGTAAGAATGTATAACTGGGAAGTCGCGATCGTGACATAGTACGATCGTGACATAGTACGATCGCGACATAGTACGATCGCGACAGTCCCAAAATTTTACTCGTCGTGATCGCGACCTTCCCGACATTTTTCAGAAAATCCCAAACGCGATGAAGTCGCGATTGCGGTAGTCTCAACATTTTTCAAAGTCGCGATCGTAACATAGCACGATCGCGACGCCAATGCGTGAGAGATAAAGTCACACTCGTGACTTTTTCTTCTCCTAACCAATTGTCACAGGTGTGAGTAAAAGAGTCACGCTTGTGACTCTTTCCCTTTTACAATTTGCTTTTAACCCCTTAATCTAAATTGCAAAAATAATTCTTTTAACACCCAAATCATTTATTCTTTGATCACTTTTGCTATGGAAAATTTTTCATTAAATTGTTGGGTATTATTTTTACTTCTCCTATGAATTTTAATTATTTAATATAATTATTATCTATTTCTTTTTATTTTGATATTATCTATTAATTGTGTATTTTATTAATAATTAATTGTTTATATTAAATCATTTTTTGGAATAATTTAATTTTATGTCTAAAATCATTCTATGACATTTTAATTATTATTTACTTATATTAGAAAAGTCCCACCACAAAATTTCCTTGTCTAGACTTTAATTAAATTTAAATGTTATATTTTATTTTGTTGCAATGTTCTCAAATAGATTTATTAGTATTTCAAATAAATTATAATGGTGAAATGTAGTCGCCATAAAATCCGTATGGAGACCCGGGGCCAACAACATACAAGCCCAAGTGAGGTTATCCTAAAACTAATTGGCAATAGGTGGAGTAGCCCATTAAACTTATATATTAGTCTTCTTTTCCCTCTTTCTTCGATGTGAGACACTCAAATGTGGGTATTCTCAGTAATTTTTGATAAGAGTATCCCACATCAATTAAAATGAAAACGTTAAAGAGTTAATAAATGGTAAGGGCTACCAAATGGCTATTTTTAGTCATTTTGACAATGGTTGGTCCCAAGCCTAATTCTTGTTAATGGGCTCTACACTTTACCCAAATTAAAAATTCTAGTATGGTATCAGAGCAGGTCTAGTCTAGATTCTTAATTTTTTAGTTGTCCATCTAGATGTCTAGTCCTAACGGTCCGGTCCGATTATTGCTGCGTCTATTTTAAGTGACAACTGGATGTCTAATCTTAGTTGCACTTAAGGGGGAGTTTTAAGAGTATCACATTGATTAACAATGAAAATATTAAAGGGTTAATAAATGGTAAGGGCCAACTAACTAAATGGCTAGTTTTAGTCATTTTGGCAATGATTCTATCTAAGCCTAATTCTTGTTAATTGGCTTTACACTTTACCCATATTAAAAATTCTAATAAAATGCAAGTTTGGAATGTGTCATACTCCTCACAAGATCAGAAGGCACCTAATATTGGTTTGAACTCAAATGTCACCTACACCGACGATGTTAGCGAAGCTCTGATTTCCCATCTTCACACTTCAAAAACCACCACTCCTATTACTGGTGAAGTATTTTCTCATTGGAATATGGTGATAGGAAGCCCTTATATCAACATGTCACTCAGAATCTGAGTGACTAATGTGGAGACACTCATTGGTTGCAAAAGTCAACGATACCTTATCATTTGTGCTTGAGGCTATTGTTCTAGTGTTATTGTCGTCTCTATCTTTTTAGTTGTCTTGTTTCTTCTAGTCTCTCTTCCACTTGTAGCAAAACGTTTTTTATATAATCAGATTTTATGGCAGTAGTGACTGATCCTGGTCTTCTTACCATCTTTAGACTTGGACTTGTTCTAGACTTGCCCTGCCCTTTGAAACCTCCACTCTTGCCTCTTCTTCTATTCTTTACCACAAGAGCCTATACGTTGTCAACATTGACTTCTTTCTCCTAATTTCTTCATTAAACATACTTTCTTCAATCAAATCCAAGAAAAGCACATTATTCAGAGTGGAGTTGCTAATAGTCACAACCGAAGTTTCCCAACTATCTAATAGGAAACTTAACAGGATCAACGATTATAGTTCATTATCAAAGATGATCTTCATAGCAATCAACTTGTTGATGATATCCTGAAAATCGTTGTAATACTTTGACACTAATTTTTACATCTCGAAAGGATTCGTCTCTTGAGCTACATGGTTGAAATATATTGATGTTAATCCACTGTCTAATAGTTCCTAAGATTTTTCACTTCATCTTTTCCCTCTCTTTATTTGTCATCTTCTCCACCTTAGATAAGATATCATCTTTTACACTTGTTTTCATATCGATTATATTATACAGATCCTTGCAATATGGGAGATCTTCCATCGTAGGTCTCCATATTGACTAGTTGATTGATGTCAACTTGACTATAGAGTTATTGTTACATTCTATATCTAAGGCTTCGATACTTGTTGTTGGACTCTATGTAATAACACCCATCAGATTAATGAAATCACTTAACCAATAACAAACCACTCAAACAATATAAATGATTGAAAGACAAATTGAATACAAAATTTTAACATAGAAAAATCACGAGAAAAACTGATACAAATGTTTTAGGTTTTAAGCTAATCTCTCATCTAACTTTCTAAAAAACTTTCAAGATTGAGTATAAATTGATAATACATACATATATATATATATACCCAACTAATCTTAAAAATCAAAGTTCAATAAAATTGTAGTTGAATACTACTATTTGAACTCTAAAAGCTCTTGTTTTGTAGAATATTGTTATCTCATACAACTTCGGTCTTTCAAACTTATCTTTTAAACTCAAAAGGACAAGATTTTATACCACTCAAAGTTGCCCACTTAGCTATGTGTGGTGACTATATCTAACTTTTAAGCCTCAAACTTGACGTCACGGAGATACACAGTCCTATCGATTTACATGATCAGTAGATATGGGCATGTCTGGATCCACACGAGTGTGTTTGTCCTCAAACATCGCCATTCAAGTCAGACACAATTACAAAAGCTTACAAGTTTATCTAGATGATCATATCTACCATTGGCACAGGCGTGTGTAATCTTAACACAGGTGTGTGCTTCAGAAACAACTTCCAATCATCAGTGCCCCACATTTGCCCGATCTTCGTTCTTTTTAATCTATAAGATAACTAACACTTTCACAGCTCAAATTTAGTAGAATTACACAAATAAATATCTCTATAATAAGGTTGGAGCAACAATAGATTTATCATATGGATCTAATATTGTTTTGATTTCCAATATTAATCCGCATGGCATGACCATTTTCTGATATATTTAAGTTTACATGATAAAAGAGTGACATTATCTACCTCCAATATAATCATATCAATTCAATTCAATTAATTTTGGACCTATTATCGGCAGTAGTACTCAAGTTTATATTTTGCTGATTTATTTTCTTTTCCGCTGGGACTCATTTGGCCAATTTGATTAAATATAGGTTCCCTTAAAACGTTTGATAAAAATAATCTGTTTTGAATTATTCAAATTATACAATTCAGTATTGTAAAAGTAATCCTTAAAAATTAAGATTACTGTTTAAAAGAACAAAAGAATTAGAAAATCTTGTTCATCACATGCATTAATCCTTCAGGGAAATTTACATTACAATATGAGATTATAGTATTTTATAAATTAACTAATAATTAATTAACGACCGAGGTCACTAGCGATGGCTCCAAAACAAATCAAAACCAACCCAAAGCTTCGACTATTTTGACTAGAGCGTGCATGACGCCATTTCCAGCGTTTAGTTAATAAAGTTAGAATCTTGCAAAGTGGACAGTCAATTACAAAAGGGTCAGTACAACAAGGACCAGAACAAACTGTCTGTCCGTCATTAATTTGCAAAAACACTAGATTAACAATATAATCGAATCAGTATCATACAGGTTGCGAGCAGAATCAAGCCCGTACATAGCTCATGCTTAAACTTGCAAAATATTATAGCAGAGTCCACCATGGTTTGTCTCCGGTTGAGGCCAAACCAAAAATAAGAAAGCTAATAGCTTCAAGAAACCTATTAAAGTCGGCTTTTAAGCAGCCCATGCTATAATTAAGCTAACTTAACGACCATTATGAGAATAAGGTGTAGATGGGACAATATGACTTCAATTTAAGCAATTGGAAAATTACTAAATCCTACGTCTGTTCCGTTCAACCCTAGTTGCGATTACAGCCACAAGATTTCATCTCTCACCAGACAAATATGAGTTCATCATTTACTTTTCCAGTCGAAATATTCAAATATTGAATAAAAATTTTGGCACTTAATCAAGTCAAATAATTACCGTAATTATGCCTTTTCTTATACGGGATTATATTGAACTGAGATATAGTGTAGAGAATTGAAAATGTCAATCTGATTATGCGTTGTCTAAGAATAAAGATTGAATCATAAAAATCAACCTGGACAGTGGAACAATGAAGCTCAAAGGACTGGTGGACATAAAACAACAGGATGCCATGCGGTGTATTTGTTGTAAATGGAACATTGAAACTTGTCCAATGGTGAGCGCAGGAAAAAGAAGAAATGCTACATATCGCATAAGGGGCTTTTGTTTGATATCCCTTCCTTTGCTTTATTGGAATATTGAATCGCGACACTAATAGATTTGCAAGAATATTCGTGTACGAATACTGATTAAAGAAGTAGCTATTCCTCTGCACAGATCATGATCAAATATTTCCATCAGCACACGTTATTCCAAATCTTGCCAATTTCTTGTTGTTTATAATTATATGCGTTTGCAGAACATCCAATTTGCACCTTGTTGTCAACGTAAATTCATTTCACTTCCCCTCTTGTTGCTTTGATCACTAGTACTTTTACAACCATAAATAGGGTTTTTAAATTTTGGGCAGTAATTAATATTGTAGTTAAAATAGTTCACACTGTTCTTTAATTTATTGTAGATTACTTATAATTATGATTATTTTTATTTATTTTGCAATCATAGTGTAACCTGTAATCCAATTTAAAATCTTGATTATAAATTAACTTGGAATATCATCAAGCCATCCTAAACTATGATTGCATTTCACTTTTTAACATCTTGTGATTTTTTGATATATCAGATAAAGCATATAAACTATATTATCAAAATCTGATGGAAATGAGACTTCTATCTCATTTTTTTAATTAACTGAATTATAAGTATTTATTGAATGTGAGTTTCCATTTTACTATCACTGGCTCTAGTTGTTAATTAACAGGAAACTGAAGTTAGGAAATTCATTAAATTTTAAGGTTCAAATCGCAGTAAAGTTTGCTACAATTTGGTGTCAAATGTTAAGTGTCTAAAGTATAATATTTATTATTTCGTATCTTTCAAATATCGAGATGGATATGTCGGTTCATCAAAAGTTGTAACTTGGTGGCTGCCACCATATTAAAAAAGTGATGACCTTTTGCTGCAACAGCTAACCCGGATCTTGACTAGCTATGCCGTAACGTTCGTGCTTGATTTATAGTAATTTAATTTTCGTTTTTCCGTCAGTAGATGGCGGTTAGAATGTGTCTTTGAGTGAAGAATGTAAGCTACTTTCTGTGGTCAACTCCTACTCAAAGTTAATATTTAACAATCCTCTTCATTAGCCATGCACACCGAACATAGATCAATCCTAGGTATCGAGCACTAGTCATTAACATTTCGGTGTGCTGCTATTAACAAAAAGGCAGGTCATCAAATGGCAACAATATGGATTAACGCTTAACTTAAAATTAGAATTGAGAGAGACAAATATTGAGGAACAATAATTATATCTACAAGTTCAGATTTGAGCTTGTTCTGCATATGGAGACCTAAGAAGAAGATGACAATGATGAAGAAGAAGAATTTCAGTTGTTAATGAGGTGACCAACACCAGGACTATGACCTGGTTCTGTTGGACGGAAATCTTCAATGTTATCTGCCTTACTAATTGTCTGCGCTTTGACACTCAAACCAGTACTGGTACTGCTCTTACCATTCTCTGATGTATTCGCATTATTGCTTGAGCATTTCTCGCAGGACTCGAACTTTAGAAGCCTTCCCTCTACGTACAGGACTTCATGAAACAGGATGAGAACAAGAACTAAAGTACAAACACCAAGAAGATTTCTTGCTGCCATAAGTAAAGAATTTTGAACTTATGGAGTAGGAAAAGAGAGGTAGGATTTATATGTGTGGTTTTGAACTCTTCCCTTCTAATGTCCTGTTGGGTTTGTAAGCGGGTCTAAAGCCTATTCTATGACTGTGGTATTTATACCTCACGACTTGCAAATGGTGCGACCATTTTCTCTGCAGTTTTAGTATTCAGGGTTTTAAAGACATGATCATGTTAGAGGTCCTGGTTAGTGGGAAGATTCCACCAAGTTTGTCGAAGCACACAAAAGAATGGAGAAAAGAGCCTTTGGATGGTTTAAAATAGGGGGAAACCCTACCTCTCATGAACCAAAAAGCCCATAACCATCCAAGCACTGACTAGTTGTCTATATTCTCTTTGCCTTATATCATGGCCCATCGCTGTACAAACATACATAATTCCTCCATTGAACTTTTCTCCGAAGACCCAAGTACAAGACTCCAGGAGGTCCTCACGAAGTTGTTGAGTGTACTTTTACTAGTTTAAGCCAAGACTGAAGGATTCTTGAAATTTTCTTAATGTGTTTTACCTTTCAATGGCTCTAAGGGTCGTTGTAGGCTAATAGCTAGGGACCTAAGAAAGGGCAAACAGTGAGTGCTTTCCCACTATTCGGATACACGTCCATTCATTAACTTGCTAAAGCATGACTATGCAGTTCATTAATTTGATGGTTAACGGGTTCTTGGTACTCCTTTGTGTTTAATTTATACATTAACTTTACAGCCATATGGGAACTTTTTCTATCCAAGGAATTAAGAAAAGGAATGAAAATAAAGGAAATATCAGAGCATACAAGCTAGAAATGGGTCTCTTCAGTGAGGGGATATATTTCTTGGTAGTTATTATAAAATTTCGATTTGATCAATGGGTACAAGTAAATCTGTGGTTTTCTGTAAATTTTTTCCCCAAAACTTATATAAGGGATCTGACATAATATGTTTGACATTTCTTTTAAAATACTGAAACAAAGATTTTTTTTAATAAACCAATTTTTTTTAATTAGAGATGAATCTTAAATGAATGTGGAGTTGTTCAGTAACTAAGGAGTTTAGCTTACACAAAACTTAATTATTTGTGCCGAGACTTGAAAATATATTTTTAATGCTATTATTATTAATAAGTTGGTTATACTAATTATTTCTTGTTATACTCTTTTGAAGTCATGATGAAATCCAAAATTTAGAAATTTTGTTTCCTACTTATAAAGTTATTTGTCTTGATGTTTAATTTTTTGAAAAGATTAAAATCTGTTGATTATGATGAATTGATTCTTGTCAGTGTGATATGTTACCAACACTAAATAATATTTAATATTTTAAGTATAATTTTTAATAAAAATATTGAATTAAGTTGATTCAAAAATTATAAAAATGTCAAAGAAACATTATATTTCATAAAATACCAAATATTGATATTAAATCACAATAGGAGAATTTAGTGAAAATACTTAATTTGTTTTCTTATCAAATATTATTTAATATTTTAAATAAAAATATTATTGGAATAATTCAAAGTATATATATTGAAAGTTAAAAGAATTTGGTACGATTTTTATGAAACATTATTAATCGATTTGACCAGCCTAACGTCCAACCAAATTTATATATCGGCTAGTGTTGAAGGATGATAAAGGATAATATCTTGGTGTATATATGATAGGATAATATCTTGGTGTATATATGGTTGTGATATTATTGGGATTTATTACCTTGTTAATTCGGTCTCCTACTTAAAGGCTAATTGTTTGTATTACTAGATGTAAGCCTAACCTATAGGAATTTAGTTTACTAACTAAGGTTAACCCCTTTTGTAAGCTAACCTATGTACATGTATATATTTGCTGATTAGCTAATGAATCACTAGACTTGATTTTCTCCAAAACTCTTTCTTATCAGAGCAGGTCTTGATACCTTCGACCTAAATCCTAGAGCAACCGACCAACAACAAAACTACCTATGACGGACGATGAGAAAAAGACCGCTAGCATAACCGGTCTTTCCAATCCTCTAGGGACCGCTTCCTCTTCCCTATACTATCTCAATCCATCTGATCATCCAGGTGCTACCTTGGTCAATTATCTTCTTAATGGAGAAAAACATGGAATGTGGAAACAGGCCATAAAGGTGACACTTCGAGCCAAAAGCTAGCTTAGTTTCATTGATGGAACCATCGTCAAACCGATCGATGATCCAGCTCTTCTGCAAGCTTGGCATAAGTGCAACTCCATAGTGATATCTTGGATTTTTAACTCACTTGCTCCTGATCTCCTCTTTAGTGTTGCATTTTCAGATTCTGCTAAGGAAATTTGGGACAATCTCTGGGAGAGATTTGTGATTGGTAATGCTCCTCAGATTCATAAGTTAAGGCATGAATTGGCCTTAATGTAATAGCGAGATCTTTCTGTAGCTGTCTATTACACTAAGTTGAAAGCTTTGAGGGATGAACTTGCTAATTATTCAAGTATCCCAGAGTGTATGTGCGATGAGGCTACGGAATTGTTGGTAGAACGTAAAGGTGAGAAACTTCATAATTTTCTTATGAGACTAAATGATCACGTTAGTGTCATCAGGTCACAGATATTAAATATGGAACCTTTACCAAGCATTAACAAAGCCTATATGTTGGTTAGTAAAGAAGAAAAACAATTGAATATTGCTATTGTTAGGGGACCTGAGGCTGCGGCCTTTGCAGCAAAATTTACTTGTCCAGGACAGCAAGTCAAGGACCCTGAACGAGCCAACATGCTTTGCACATATTGAGGCAAAATCGAACATCTCTCTAATGATTGCTTCAGGCATAAAGCTTATCCTAATTTGTGGAAAGGGAACAAAAAGAGGGCTAAAAATAAAAGGATGACACCAAATCAAGGTCATTCAGTCAATCAAGCGTCAACAAGCAATGAAGGAGATCAAGAAAAGGGTTTGTACATAAGTGAGGAGCAATACAACTACTTGATGTCTTTGTGTGAGAAATCAAAAATTATGACAAATTTCGCTGCTAAGGCAACTATTGATTATTTAAATTGAACTATTGGCAGTGGAACGTTGGAATATATGATTTTTAATCAAAATTGTCTCTCAAACACTCAAGTTATAAAAGATGCCTCACTTGTGCGACTCCTAAAAGGAAGTCGTTTGGAGATTGACTCTCGAGGAGAATTTGCTTTATCTTCCATCCTTTAAATGCAATCTTTTATCTGTGAGTAAATTAACTCATGATTTAAGATGTTCACTAACATTTTTTCCTGATTATTATATCCTTCAGGACCTCGAGTCGAGGATGATGATTGACAGGGATGAATGCTAAGATGGATTTTACTATTTTATGAATACTAGCGAACACGTTGCTGCTAGTTTGAGATTAAATTGTTCTAGTACTATTTGCAATAGACGCTTTGGACATGTCTCTTCTAGAAAATTGTCTTCTATTTTGCAACTTTCTAATACACGTATTGATAGAATAAATAAACAATGTGAGCCTTAATTTAAAGCTAAGCAAGCAAGAAAACCCTTTCCTAAAAGTTCTAATATTTCAAGTAATCTATTTGATCTTGTTTACTTGGATATTTGAGGATCATATATGACTGCATCTAGTTTTGGATGTCATTACTTCTTGACGATAGTTGATGATCACAGTAGGAGCACTTGGGTCTATTTGCTAAGATCTAAATATGATGTTATCTCACAATTTGTTTTATTTCATGTGATGATTAAAAATTAATTTCATAAAAATATTTTACAGGTACAGACTGATAATGCACTAGAATTTGTTGCGAGATCAATGTTAGAATTTTTTCAACGAAATGAAATCATTGTACAAACTTTGTGTACTTACACGCCATAATAAAATGGCATTCTGGAAAGGAAACATCGACATCTACTTGAGATAGCTCGAGCTTTTCATTTTCAGGCAAATTTGCCATTAAAATTTTGGGATGAATGCATTTTAAAAGTGACATACCTATTAAATCTCATGCCATCCAGCAAATTGAATGGTAAAAGCCCTTTTAAAATTCTATTTGGAAAATTACCTTTAATTAAACATTTAAGAGTGTTTGGATGTCTTTGTTACATGCATTATAAATCAATAATTAAAGACAAATTTAAAACTCACTCTAAACCTTGCATCTTTGTTGGATATCCAATAGGGCAAAAAGATTACAAGTTTTTTTATCTCGAAACTAACAAAATTTTTGTTTCTAGAGATGTGGTGTTTCTCGAAGATGAATTTCTTTGTAGGACTGAAAATAATGACACAAACTTCATCTGTCCATCGATTCCATATTTTGGTAGCATTTCAATATCAAACCATAAGTTGTAGGAAAATTGTTTCTCAATGGATGAGCAAGCCATCTATTAGGAAACTGAAAACGATGAAGCATCCCCAGCTTCAGTGATTCCACAACTAGCCCCGACGAATGGTCCAATACAACATTTGGTAAATCAAGAAGGAAGACCACAACGAAGAGAGATGTCCACCACCTTATCTTCAAGACCATGTGAAAAATATGTCTGAAGTAAAATCGTCGCTAAAATTTGTCAATCAAGTCGCTCTATGTAAGCCATATCCTTTGCCTCAAAATCTTGATTATTTAAAATTTAGTTTGGCTCACAAAAGTTATCTTATAGCTTTAGTAGAGCAAATTGAGCCTCAAAACTTTAAATAGGCAAATCAAGATCCTAATTGGCGAAATTCCATGAAACAGGAGATTAAAGCCTTAGAGCAAAATGGGATTTGGACCCTTGAAAAACTTCCTGTAGGAAAGAAACCTATCAGAGCAAAATGAGTTTTAAAGATTAAACGTAAGGTAGATGGTAGCATTGAGCATTACAAGGCTCATTTGGTTTCTATGGGCTTTAGTCAAATAGAGGGCATCGATTATAAAGAAACTTTTGCACCCGTAGCAAAACTGACTATTGTTTGATGTCTTTTATCTATAGTTGTAGCTACAAATTTGGAACTCCACCAACTCGTTGTCAATAATGTCTTCGAGCAAGGAGATCTTCGAGAGGTAATTTACATGGTACCACCTCCTAGTGTGACAAAACCAAAAGATTCTCGAGTTTGCAAACTTTGAAAATTTACAAACTCAAACAAACACCTTGCCAATGGTATGAATTTTCTCAAACTCTCTTACGTTATGGTTTCCAATAGTGTAAATGCGATTATTCATTGTTCAGTATGAGATCTGATAATGACTTTCTTGTCTTGCTAGTTTATGTCGATGAAATTATCATTGCAGGAAAAAATGGGGATAAGATAAAACAAATGAAGGAATACCTTCATAAGCAATCTCACCTCAAAGATTTAGGCAAGCTTAAGTACTTTCTTGGGCTTGAAGTAGCTCAATCGCCTATAGAAATCTTTCTTTCTCAAAGAAAATACACAATGGACATTCTCAAAGATACTGAAATGCTTGGCAATAAGCCTACGATGTTTCCACTTTAGCAAAAACTCATTGAATTTGAGGGAGAGTTACTCACTGATCCTGGACAATATCGATGTTTGATTGGTAAGTTGATTTATTTAACTATTACTTGGCCTGATATTGTCTTCGATGTCAATTTACTCAATCGGTTCATGGAGAAGCCAACAAAGCTACATATGGAGGCAACCATAAGGCTTCTTTGGTATTTGAAGAACTCTCCCGGATAAGGCGTATTCTTCCTAGCAAACAAAGATCTTCTTCTGAGAGGTGTTTGCGATGTAGATTGGGCAAGTTGCCCAAAAATGAGGATATCAACTACTAGATTCATTAAAAAATTGAGAAGTGCACAAATTTCTTGGAAATCTAAGAAACAAGTAACTGTTTCTCGCTCATCGGTGAAAGCCAAATATAAAGCCATGGCGACAACTACATCCGAATTAGTATGGCTCAAATCACTATTATGTGATCTTGTAGTTCTTCAATAGCAGTCAATGCAACTCTTTTATGACAACTTAGCTGCCATTCATATTGCAAAGAATCCCATATTCTACGAACGAACGAAACATATTGAAATTGACTGCTATTTTATTCGTGAGAAATTACAAACGGGTGACATTGCTACTACATATATCACTGGCAAGGGACAATTAGCCGATGTGCTTACCAAGGCTCTTAGCAAATAGTAATTTCTTTTTCTAGCAAGCAAGTTAGGCATTGCGAATCTATATGTTCCAACTTGAGGGGGAGTTTTGAAGGATGTTGAAAGGTAATATCTTGGTGTATATATGATAAAATAATATCTTGGTGTATATATGGTTATGATATTATTAGGATATATTCCTTTGTTAATTCGGTCTCTTACTATTAGGTTGATTGTTTGTATTACTAGATGTAAGCCTAACTTCTAGGAATTTAGTTTCCTAAATAAGCTTAACTCTTTTTGTAAGCTGATGAGCTAATGAAACACTAGACTTTTTTTTTCCCCTAAAACTCTTTCTTATCAACTAGCTAGACCACCAAATAACCAACTGAACGAGAGCCTAAGATTTTATGTAAAAATGTTCAACTAATCAAACTCGACAGGTGGTTTTTGAAACCACATTCCCTAAAGTTTTAGGGACTACTTTATAGAAAATAAAGGAAAGTTGTGTTAACTAAAAAACTTTAATATTATATTAGTTGCTATTGAAATTAAAATTATTTATTATTTCTTTAAAGAATTATATATATTTATGAGATTATTTTCGATGTTTTTATATTTTGGCAAGATAAAAGTAAAAAAATAATTTTTATTTTTAGAGAATATAATTTTTTTTGAGAATATTAAATATTATTAAAATTATATGTTGGATTAATCTTAACCTAGTAATAACTTTTGTGTTTGAACTTCATGTTTGAACGACGGTACATTACATAGTCCTCAAATGAATTTAATCCATCTCCGTAAGTATTGAGAACTAGCTAAGGACTTCTTTAGAATTTCATTCGTAAATTGTGTTGCCGTAGTAACTATCTAGTATGCAGTAGTAAACAATTTGATGGTTTATTTTGAGTTGAAAATTTAAAAAATTAACTTAAAATATCTGAAAGATTAAATCAAGAATTAAATAACTAACAAATTGACCTAAAAATCTGAAGTCTTATAAGATTTTTATTCAATCTAGTTTTACATTGTGTTTGTAAAGGAAAACATGTTATTTATATATTTTAAAGCAGAAAATAGATTAAGTATATATCTTATGGATTAATATTTTAGGAAGAAGTACATATGCAGCCCGAACTAACAACAGGAAAGAAAGTTGCATAAATGCACACAACCTACTTGTGAAGTGATAATGCATACTTGCTACAACAACCATTACCAAGCCTAAACACCTGAACAACAAACATTGCAAATTGTGTTCTTCCCTTAGT
>JAOTAY010000191.1:5247479-5270772 GCA_025629805.1 Erythroxylum baracoense | reverse complement strand
GTCCAATACATCAGCCAACGACTCCAAATGTCTTCAGAAATAAAAGGCGGTCGTACAGCCGCCTTGCGTATCGCACCAACGAAATCGTGATATCATGTACGCGCTCTCGAATTCCATACCCGGTATATGATATCGTCCAATTCAGAATCCCAAAAAAATTTCGTCGGTAATTTAGGTTTCCAGAATACGCGGCCGCCGACAGTTACCGACAGACAAGACCATTCTGTCGGTATAAGCGCGGCATTCACCGACAGTTACCGACGGCAAATACCTTTCCGTCGGTAAAAGCGCGGCATTTATATTCAAGATGAAACTCAAATACCGACGGATTTCCCATTCCGTCGGCAAAATAGGTTTTGCTGCCGACATTTTTCGACGGTAAGATCGTCTACCGTCGGTATCAGCAGACAAGACGACCGACGGAATGTTTATACCTTCGGTAAAATTTATTCGTAAAATATTTACCAACGGATAAAAGAAGTTTCGTCGGTACAAGCGCGGCAATTTTATTATAGTAAAAACACAAATACCGACAGGTATGTTGTTCCGTCGGTAAACAAGGTTTGCTACCAATATTTTCCGACAGTAAGATCAACTTCTGTCAGTATGCGCAGCAAAGATTACCGACGGTATATTATTACCGTCGGTAATATTTGTTGATAAAAAAGTCACCGATGGAAGATTGGCGTTCCGTCGGTGTATCGTCCCTACTTCATTGACACGACGACGTCTGTGAACAATTTACTGACAGAAAAGACTGTCCGTCAGTATATTTTTCGAACATATACTGACGGAAGGATTGTCCGTCGGTAAATGGCGAAGCAATTAAATTGCGGGAAAGATTCTCGCATTTTTTTTGGTCGCCAAGACCTTTGGCGTTGCTATTTTCTGTCGGAGATTTTGCGCGAAATTTTTTCCTATAGTATTGCTGACGGAGTTTTGGTCCGTCAGTAAAACATTCTATATTTCGACGGATTATGGACGTTCTGTCGGTAATTATCGACGGATTTTATTCCGTCGGAAATGTTCCGACGCTAATACACAATTTTCTTGTAGTAAAGGTAATTTGATTGATATCTCTTAAATCTTTCAGAGATGAAATTTTTGTTTGAAATCATTTAGGCAAGTTTACAAGCACTTTCTCTACGATCCTGCTATCAGGTAGCTCTTCTCCTATCAATCTAATTTTATTTAGCACTATCATTAGTTTGTTAGAAAATCTTGTAGATTTAACACTTGAATCCACCTTGTTCTATCATTGCCATGATAGATTTCTTTCAATGTGTCCCAAGCTTCCTTGGTTGTTTCACAACCCATAATTCTTGGAAAATTGATTTAGAGACAACAGTATGAATTTGTGATAAGGCTCTTAGAGCTTTGGCTTCTTCATCTACATGAGCCCTAATTTAATTGAGTGTTAGGTTATTTCCTAGATGTGGTATTTGCTTTTCACCTTTAATCTACTATCACAAGCCAATACCTCTCAAGTGAGTTTTCAATTTGATTGCCCAAACTTAACAATTCTCACTATTAAAAATTGGGGATGAAAGAGCTGATGTATGGTTAGACGTCACGCTGCTATTGTCTCTCAAAAACTCACAGTCCCCTTAAGATCATAAGAAGGTCTGATACCAATGTTGGGTTTTAGAACCAAAAATTAACCCAGAAAAAACATAGTAGTAAAGAGTTAATGCAAGAGGCAATTTATTGATGAGTATCATTTACATTGACGTTGAAGGCCTAAATATATATGCAATGAAATAACAAACTTAGCTAATTTCTCGATAAATATTAACCATAAAAATCAAAAGGTTAAAAGTTTAAATACCTTAGATAAAGGAAACAATTTAAATAACTTGGATAACTCGGGAAAAATAGGGCCACATTTATAACAACTTTGAATCATTCTCCAACAGGAGAAAGGTCCATAGCTAGGAAAATATAAAAGATAAAAAGAAAAGAACTCAACAGATGTCGGACAACTTTTTTATGGCGTCAAGTTGCTCCTTTGAGTTCTCGTTAAAGGGTTCCTACTTAGAAGAAACCAACAAATATGCTGCAAATTCCTGTTATATACATTTTTGGTTGACAGAGTTGCTAAGGATTTTATTAGTGGAATATTTTTTTTCTTAGTATGCGTTATCTATATAAAACTTGTTGTTATTTTTGGGGATGTGAAAATATTTTTTTGAATTAAAAAAACCTCCCATTAACATCGTTTTTTGAATAAAATGTTATGGTTTTTTACACATTTCATTTTTCTTAAAAAAATCTTTTACAATTCATGCATTAATTTCTTATTAAGTTCTCGGTATTGAGAATTCAAGGTTCAGTGACACGAATTTACATTCCCATGGAATACAAGTAAAAATAGAAGTTTCTTTCAAGTAGTTGATTAAATAATTGTTGGGAAATCATAATTGAATTCGATCATGACTGCAGTGGAATAATTATAAAACTTTTTCATATTTTGATTTTTCAAAAACTAATATCATTTTAATTTTGTAAAATGATTAAAAGGTATATCATAATAAAAATATGAATCTTAATTCATAGCTTATTCTGAAGCTTGATTATATTTCTATCGTATCCCTCGAACTATTTATAAATCGATCCATCTCAACCACCATAGCCTCACAAATGTTCAGCTTCTAACAATATCCACAGAATAAGTTAAGAGAACTCTATAACTCTTACAGAGAGGGTTAAACAAAAAGTGTTAGCTCCATTAGAGCTTAAGCCTATTTATAATAAGTTTTGGATATTTTAGTAATTTAATTGAAATAAATTCTAATTTCAATTAAACTTTAATTAGAATTACAAATAATTCTAGTTAAATATCAATTATGCCCAAATAAGATCCAATATTTTATATTGATAATTATTTATTAAACTATAGTTAATTATAAAGTTTCTCAAACTTTACAATCAAGTCCAACTTGGTTAAAACATCTTTATTCTCTTTAACTTGTTCTTTATGTGAGATCCATTAGGTCTTCAAATATTTTGGCAATGATTATAAATTATAATTCTAATTCATAATTAGAATTAGATAAATTAAAACTCATTTTAATTTATCTTTAATTCTCAAATTAAACAATTTATAATCATAGATCAAGATTGACTTCTAACAACACATCATGACCACCCAAGTATTTAGGAATTTCAAAGTGGTTTTGACTAACCTTTCCATGTATGATTTGTTATCGTATAATTCAATCATTTCATCATACAATGTTTCGATTAGACATAAAATATGGAATTAATGTCTACTCTATTTGGAGTCCAATCATATTAGTTTTCCACTATTAGTTATTGATTCAATTAATGACATTTGTAAACTATTTATTAAATTTCATTCCATATTGGCCAAAGATTTTCTGAATCAATACAAATCGAAAACAATGAAATGTTCTCCCTAATTACTTTAGGGTGATTAATCATATCTCGATCATCCAACTACCTCTATATCGTTTATACTACATCTAATGCCCACCGACTAAACAACCTATGATTATAATAGGTCATAAGTAGTATCAAAACAAAACAATCCCTATACAAGATAACTTTGGAGATCTCAACTTAAAGAATCATTTATACAATCATCACAATGAGAATTTCTATGGTTATACAAGTAATGTTCCAAATAGATTTCTAATATCGAGTCAGTTCAGTGAACTTGTTCTCTAATGAGTACTCACGCATTTGTTTAAGTATCTCCATATTTTAGCCTGAGATCAACTATTTCCTTCATAAAGAAAAACATAATGTGTGCTAGTTTTTTTACGTTTTATTAATGTCTTGTCTTAATAAAACAATAATTAGAAACAATTTAGGGATAGTACATAAATAAAATATGAATCTCATAATTATAATCTTATTATCATGTCATTTGCAATGCATAATTATCTTATGGACTTTATCATATACATCTAAACATTTACAAGATAAAGAATATCTTCAAATTATTTTGTCACTAAACTACAATTATGTCATTTGAGATGACTAATTTTAGGCACATGGAATATTTTCTTGGTATTCAGGTAAATCAATCTAAAAGGGAGATTTTCATCTAACATGAAACTATATTAAAAATATGCTAAAAAATTTCTCATTAAATCTTACAAGTCAATATCTACTATTTTGATATTAAATGCAGAGTTACAAAATAATGATGAAACACAAAATGCAAATTTAATTGTCTTCAGAAATCTAGTTAGATCATTAATTATTCTTACTAATATTAGGCCTAACATCTTACAAGCTTCAAGTTATATCTCTAGATTTATAGACCATCAAAACAAATTTTAGTTCAAATATGCAAAATAAATATTATGTTACTTGTAAAGAATAAACAAGTTTGGGATCAAATGTAAAAGGGAAGAAATTAACAAGTTATTAGGCTAGGCTTGACATCTGACAAGCTTCAAGTTATATCTCTAGATTTATAAATAATCAAAACAAATTTTAGTTTAAATATGCAAAATAAATATTATGTTACTTGTAAAGAATAAACAAGTTTCGAATCAAATTTAAGGGAAGAAATTAACAAGTTGTTAGGCTTCATTGATAGTGATTGGACTGGATCACTAATTGATCAAAAGATCACATCAAACTATTTATTTTACTTTAATTCATAGGTAATAATTTGGTCCTTTAAAAAGTATAACATTGTTGCCCTTTCTTCAGTTGAGGTTGAGTATAGCTACCATTGTCGCTTATGAAGCTGTGTGGTTTAGAAGGATCCTCTCATATTTGAAGTAGAAGAGGAAAATTTTATTAGTAATTTACTATGACAATATTTGTGCATTGCAATGACAAAAACTCTTTCCTTTTATTATTTGTCTAAACGTATCATATTGCAAGATCATTTTATTTACAACTTGGTAAATAAAAAAGTTCATATGGTGTATGCAGACACTTCAAACCAATCATCCGATATTCTTACAAAAGTCGTAAGCAAAGATAACTTTGATAGTTTTAATGACTATATAAAAACTACAAATTAAGAGAGTGTATTAAAAGAGTAAACTAATTTATAAGTTTTTTAGGAATTACTTTTTTATATTCTCAAAATGGTCTTTTATGTTAGTTCAAGGATTATGATTAACGATTTTGATTATAACTATATAATATTTCAAATTTCAAATTGGATCTATTTCTTTGTATAATTAATGGTCTTATTCTCAAAAAGGAATAAAATCATAAGAAATATGTTTCCTTTCTTGCAGGAACCTTTATTATATACTTACCTTATTAGAAATAGTTTATCCGAAATAATCCTACTAATTAAGAAGGACGTTTATTAGCCACATGATTACTGAAAGATTTTTTGGCAAAAATGACATAGAAGTTATTTAAATCTAGTTGACTAAGGATGCAAGATGAATGGATAGTTGAAGAAATTGACTATTTAAGGAAGAGCCCATGCAACTATGAACAAGAATGAAACGATATAGAAGCTTGCGAAGCTATATTAAGCATATACATTCTTGAAAGTGATATCTTTGCAAAAAATTCTCTTGTGCGTTAGAAAGTGAAATTATGTTAAGAGAGATTACTGAAGCTCATATTGAGCAAACTTTATTTTCATTTGAGAGCTTGTAGAGGCTAGTGAAATACTACTAGTGTAGAAGGTTGAAGAACCTTGAAAAATATTAACTTGTGAGTTTAGAGAGGCTCTTCAAATTACTAGTTGATTTTATAGTGCAACACTTAAGTTGAGTACTTGGGGATTGGACGTAGGCTTGGGCTGTAAACCAAACTAGTATAAATCGACTATGTCCTTCTCTCTTTCCTTATCTTTTATATTTCTGCATTATATTGTGTGTGTTCATTTCAGAAAAAGGCTTCTTCACTTTTATAATAGATTCCTTTTGTTTTCTACTTGCTGACGGTTTCTTTCATTTCAACAGGTGCCTTCTTTTTATTGTTTCAATAGGACTCATACTTTAGTAGGCTCTTGTTGTTTAATAGGATACTATTGTCTGACAGGCTCCAATTGTTTTAATTTTTAACATGACCTATCTTTATATGAATTGAAAGTGACTTGCGAAAATTTTTTAAGTCACACACAATTCACCCCCCTCTTGCGCATACTTGCTTTATCATTTGGTATAAGAGAGTTTCAAATTTATTTTGTTTTATAGTACGTGATAGATCATAGAAAACACCTTAAGAAGTTTTGAAGGATAATCCATCTTAAAGCCTCCTTACTTCAATGAAAACAACTACTCATACTGGAAAGAGAGAATGACCATATATCTCCAATCTATAGATATCGAAGTATGGCAAGCAATTAGAGTTGGAGTTATAATTCCTACTTTCGATAACATAGAAGTATGGACTGATGCTGACAGGAGAAATGCACAACTAAACGCTAAAGCAAAACATCACTTGATATGTGCGTTGTCTCCAGAAGAATATGAAAAGATATCCTACTGCTCTATAGCAAAAGAAACGTGGGACAAACTACTTGAAGGAACAAATGAGGTAAAGAAGCATGGAATAAGTCTTTTAATACATCAATACGAAACTACTGGCGTGAAACATTGGGAGACCATAGATGAATTCTTCAGACGCTTCATCAACATAATCACGACCTTAAAGAACTTGAGAAAAATATATCCCATTGATGAGCTCGTAACAAAGATTCTGAGGTCATTATCAAAGGAATGGAGGCCTAAGGTGACAACTCTAGAAACAGCAAAGGATCTAGACACTATTTCACTCGACTGGCTACGAGGAAATCTGATGATCTATGAAACCAAGCTTAGGTGAGATGAAGGATCCTCTTACAGGAAAGGAATGGCACTAAAAGTAATTGACGAATCAAACGGTGATGAAAGTGACACTAATTTGCAAATAAACGGTGATGATGAGTTCAACTTTGTAGTTAAAAAATATGCCTGCTTCTATAAAAAGAAGATGATGAAGAAAGAGAAAGAAACAAGAAAGCTGGAAATAACAAGTTCCTATCAAAAAGCAGCAGCAGCAATAACAGTACACAAAATAATCAAATCATATGTTATCACTTCAAAAAGCCTGGACACACAAAACCAGAATGTCCTCTGCTTTAAAAGGACAAGTTAGAGAACAAAAAATCCAAAAAGCAAACGATGACTGCAGCCTGGTGAGATGAAGATTTTGAAAACTTTATGGAAGAAGAACCAGAAGAAGTCAACAATGTTTGCTTCATGGCTGGATCAGGAGACGATGAGGTATAATATTCTGACTCTGATATTGAACTTGATGAATTGAAACATGCATATCATGAATTGTATAATCGGTATAAAAGGTTAATAGTGAAGTATTTCAAAGAAGTTGAGAAGTCTAAGAGCAATGATGCATCTCTGAAGAGTAAGATTAAATCATTAGAATTTGTGAATGAGAAGTTAGCGACCAAGAATATGTCTCTTGAGGTTGACTATAAGCAAAAGGCTTCTGAAAAGGAAGTTCTGGAAGAAAGAGTAGCTAAGTTGAAAAAATACACTGCTAAAAAATGATTATGATAAGGTAAGACAGTTAGAAGAAAAAATCACCGCCTTAGAACTTAAAAAGGAGAAAAGTGTTGGAAAGATCTTATCTCTAGAAAAAGATCTGGAAAGTTTCGTTGATGGAAGGAAAAATCTTGATGCATTGCTTGGAAGTGGTAAATGCATTTTTGGTAAGGCCATAATAGGATAAAATGAAAACAACAATATCAAGCCATAAAACTTCTTTGTTAAATCCAGCAGTAGCTATAACCAAGACAGTAGAAACTTGCTAATTGGTAAAAATCGTAACAACTATCATTTTGCAACTACTGTGATAGACATGGTCATATTAGTCATTCTTGTAATTTTCGTAAAAAGAAATTCTCAGATATTGTGTTTGAATCCATCAACATATATGATATCAAACAAGGCAAAGGTTATTAGATTTTCAAATATGTTAGCAATGATTATAAATTATAATTCTAATTCACAACTAGAATTAGATAAATTAAAATTTCTTTTAATTTATATTTAATTCTCTAATTAAACAATTTATAATTATATATCAAGATTGACGTCTAGTAACACATAATGATCACTTAAATAATTAGGAATTTTAAAGTGGTTTTGACTAACCGTTTCGTGCATGATTTTCTGTATAATTCAATCATTCCATCATACAGTGTTCCAATTAGACATAGAGTATTATATTAATGTTTACTCTATTTTGAATCCAATCATATTAGTTCTCTACCATTAGCTATTAATTTAATTAATGACATTTGTAAACTATTTACTAAACGTCATTTTACCTTGGCCAAGGATTTCCTAAATCAATATTAATTGAGAATAACGGAACATTCTTCCAAATTACTTTAGGGTGATGAATCATATCTTAATCACTTAACTATCTCTATATAGTTTATGTTACATGCAATGCCTACCGATTGAATGACTAATAATAATTAAAATATTCCGTAAATAGTATAGCAATTTCTATATAAGATAACTTTGGAGACCTCAAGTCAAATGATCACTTATACAATCATCACAATGATCTATAAACATACAAGTAATTAATGTTCTAAATAGATTTCTCATATTAGGTAAGTTCAGTGACCTTGTTCTCTAACAAGCGCTCACACGTTTATTTAAGTATCTCCATATTTTAGCCTATAAGATCAACAACTTCTTTTATAAAGAAAAACATAATATTTGCTAGTCTTTTTACATTCTATTAATGTTTTGTCTTAATAAAACAATAACTAGAAACAATTTAGGGATAATACATAAATGCAATATGAATCTCAAAATTATAATCTTATTATAATTTCATTTGTAATGTATAATTATCACATAAACTTTATTATATACATCTAAACTTGTACAAGATAAAGAATGCCTTTAAATTATTTTGTCACTAAACTACAACCAATCGATTGACTGTAAGGCATAAACTAATAATAATAACATCATAAGCATATAATCCAAAATGATATGCTTTTAACCATTCAATTCAGGCTTTTCATGCCAATATAGGAGGTATAAGACTTAGCATATCTTTCGATCAATTTATCAAACATATAACACGTTAGGTTATCAAATCGTATTTAGTTAGTTAAATTTACGGTGCAATGGCCATTCGGAGCTGCTATCTTGCTAATCAACTTTACTTCAGTGAGGAATTAGTTTGTGGGAGCTGCTCCACATGATATTATAGGGATTGAAAATGAAAATCCATGATTATGTTGGACTTAATTCTCACAAAATTAAGTGTTATTTTCAAGTTACATGTAAGTTAGTTACGAAGAAGAATATGCTACCTAATATGCCAACATGATACTATTATATCATATGTTGTAACATACTTTTAATTGAATAAAGATAGCTTAAAGATGAAAAATCTCATTATGGCAAGAGAACCTTCAAATTTGGTACTCACAAGAGTAAAACAACGCATCGGTAAAAGTTTGCATCAATTGCCACCCAATGTTTGGTATTATAAAATGAGTAAAACAGGTGGTTAAATGGGACTAAATCTCTTGTTCCTATTATTAATAATATTCCTATTACGTTCTATTTGAATATATATATTCTAATATTATTAAATCTCATCAATATATTTATATAGATCTTATATAAATATATAGTTGAAATTTTAATAAAATAAAATTAAGACTGAGTAATTAAAACAGACTTAAGGTAACTCAAAACACCATAACTTCCGGTCAAATCCACCGTCACCGCCTATCTCAGGGGAAGGAATAATGGTCCTATATCGTGCTTTACGTCGCTATTACAAATACCAAGTTTGTATTTTGCACTAATCCAAGTAGTCAAATGAATCAAATGATGAGCAATCTCGAATCAAATGCTGCCTCACCTCGTTTTAATATTTGAAGATTCTGACTAAAAAGGAGACTCTTGTGGTTGGTTCCTGGCATCGAGGAGCACCCACCCAGCCGCCTCCCACTGACTCTCTACACTAATTTAGTACAGTACTTTTTACTAGATATTGTAGAAAAGTCGCATTTGCAATTATTGTCTTGCTATTTGCTAGGCTGTCGTGCACGAGAATTGTTTCTTAATATTTGTACGGTGGCTGTTCATAAATATATTATGAGTTTATGACAACGTGCAAAAGAGAGTTTGGTGGCGAGGACGAGGGGATATCCCTCGTGGTTGTAGAATCCCAACAGTTCAGGATGTTGGCCATGGAATCTTTACCTTTACTTAATTAGCATTTGTTGAAGTTAGTGGGATTTGAATTCATTTTGAAGACTCCTGCCCACCTACAACCGGAAGGAAGTTTGGTGGCCATCAGCGTGCGAACTGTGCGGGTATTCCAATGAAGGACGAATGCTGTTGGAACTAGCGGAAGATAGTACATATTAGGATGAAAATAAATTTAAAAGATTATTTGAGAAAATGCAGTTTTATTGTTGCCGTAGAAACTTTGTATTTCTAGAATTTGTATTTTACTTTCTTACAAATTTATTAGTACACGAAGGTTAATAGCTAAAATTCTTAAAGAAAGGTGTATTGAATATTAGGTATTGGAAATACAAAGAAGTTTTTTCTAAAATACAAAAAATAATTTAAAAAGTACAAAAAGATCTTTTAAGAAATATATAAAAGACCATTTTGAGAACATAAAAGGTAATTCCTAAAAAAATTATGAATTAGTTTACTCTTCCAATACACTTTCTTGATTTGTAATTTTTATATAGTCATTAAAATATCAAACTTATCTTTTTCTTGATTGATTTGAAGTGTCTGCTAATACCATATGAACTTATTTTTATTTACTAAGTTGTGAATAAAATGATTAATAATAACTCAATTGCATATATTTAACGTAAAACATACATCTTATATGTAAACATCGTGCATGCATAAACATAAAGGCGTTAGAAGCAAGCAAAAATAATAACTTTCCTCCGACCATTACTAACATGTCCACTCTGATCCTTGATACAATCCCAAAGTTGAATGAAGTTTTTTTTTTAATCTTCTAACCTCTCAAACTCTCAAATTAATAGTGTAAACTTTTCTAAACAAAGGCAGAAGGTTAGGGGCCCAAAAACAACCCACAACTGTCCATATATTGCTATGCCCATTACAGAGGCAACGGACAACAACAGATCATCACAACATTTCTAAAACGTTGTGATGGTTGTGAATCATACGGACCATATATACACGAGAGAGTATTCCATGGTGATAAGTACTCTTATAACAAGTACTATCTTCCATGTATTACATTATATTACGTCTCTACACATCATTCCTTCAACTTAATGAATAAATCATATGTTTATTCTAGGTCTAAACTTAAGGAAGATTCTCAATATAAACAAAATGAATATCTATAGGTGCACAAACCACAAGAGAAACATTACATTGAATAAGAGTTTTATTGAAAACAATATACACTCAATGACATTAATTTACAGAACCCAGTCCCATTTGTACTATGTGATCCTTAAATTACTTAGGTGGCATGATTCAAAGGATTTGCAATCATTAACTCAGTGCTAATGTGCTCAATGACCACTTTCTTTTCCTTAACACATTCTCTTATGGCTAAATACTTAATGTCGATATGCTTACTTCGACTTCCACTCTTGTTGTTTTTAGCTATAAAAATCGCAAACTGAATTGTCACAGTACAACTTTAGCGGCTTAGAAATAGAGTCCACAACTTTAAGCCCAAATATAAAACTCTTCAACCATACACCATGCAAGGTGGCCTCAAAACACGATACAAACTCAGCTTTCATACTAGAAGTAGCAGTCAAGGTCTGCTTGACACTTTTCCAAGATACAACTCCACCAACTAACATGAAAATATAACATGAGGTTGATTTTCTTGAATTAATGCAGCCAGCAAAGTCTGAATTGGAGTACTCAACTACTTCCAGATTTTTAGTTCGTCTGTATATAAGAATGTAATCCTTGGTTCCTTGAAGATATCTCATCACTTTCTTTGCAACCTTCTAGTGATTAATACCTAGATTACTCTGATATCTTCCTAATATTCCAACCGCGAACGCAATGTTTGGTCTTGTACAAACTTAAGTGTACATTAGGCTTCCAATAGTTGAAATATATGGAATGTTTTTCATGTGTTCCCGTTCGAACTCATTTTTCAAGCATTAACTCAAATTGAATCTATCACCCTTCACTATGGATGCTACACTCGGTACAAAATCTTTCACCCGAAATCTCTCTAAAACTTTGTCGATATAGATCTCTTGAGATAATCCCAAAATGCCTTGAGATCTTTCTCCATTGATCTTAATGCCAATAACATAAGATTCCTCACCCATATCTTTCATATCAAATTTCTTTGAGAGAAATTGGTTCACCTCATATAATAAACCCTTATCATTGGTTGCAAGTAAAATATCATCCACATATAACACAAGATAACGAATTTTGCCCATACTAATCTTCTGATATATATAATGATCCATAAGTTTCTCTTCAAAACTAAATGAAGTGATAACCTCATGAAATTTTAAATACCATTGACGAGAGACTTGTTTAAGCCATACATGGATTTATTGAGCTTGCAGACCAAATGCTCACCATTACTAGGGGATAATCCTTCTGGTTGTTTCATGTAAATCTCTTCCTTTAGTTCACCATTGAGGAACGTCATTTTTACATCCATTTGATGTGACTCAAAATCAAAATGGGCTATTAATGTCATAATTACTCAAAGAGAATCTTTCTTTGATATAGGAGAAAATGTATCTATGTAATCGATTTCTTCTTTTTGAGTAAATCTTTTATCAACGAATCTTGCTTTATATCGCTCAATGTTGCCTTGTGAGTCTTTCTTTGTTTTAAAGACCCATTTACGCCCAATGGGGTTTTACACTATTAAGCAATGCAACGAGGTCCCAGACTCGATTACATGCCATAGAATTCATCTAATCTTTCATGGCATTGTACCATAAGTCTGATTCTTTAGAACTTATGGCTTGCAAAAATGTTTCAAGATCATGTTCAACTCTGATGTTAAAGTTCGATTCTTGTAAATACACAATATAATCACTAGGGATACTTGATCGCCTTGCTTTAGTAGTTCTCTTTAATGTTGTTTCAACATTCTCCTCACGAGCACATTGTTCAACTGGTTGATCAATAATTTCTTTTTGTTCCATATCAACAACTTGATCTATTGTATCGATATCAATTACTTCTAGAATTTTAGCAATTGGTTGTCTAACACCCATTGAAGTTTCAGGGGTGTGAATGACATTCAATTTATCACTTGATCCAGAGGGATGAACTTCTTAATGTTTCTTTCTGAAATAACATCTCGAAATTGATCACTCCCACTGATCAAATCATTCTTAAGAAATTTTGCATTTCTTGATTCCACAATCCTAGTGTTGTGAGAAGGACAATAGAATCCATACCATGTGGATTTTTCAACATATCTAACGAATTGACCGCTCATAGTTCTCTAGGCTAGCTTCTTTTCTTGTTGATTGTAAATTTTCACTTCAGATATGTTTCCCCAAATGCATATATGTTGCAAACTTAGTTTCTAACCCTTAAATAACTCAAAAGGTGTCTTTGAGACAACCTTAGTTATAACTCAGTTTAATATATACACAGCTGTCTTTAGTGCTTTAGTCCATAAGAAATTAGGAAGTTTTACATTACTTTGCATACTTCTCACCATGTCCATTAATGTTCGATTTCTTCTTTCTGTCACACCATTCTGATCCGGAGAACCATGCCTAGTGTATTGGGCAACAATCCCATGTTCTTAAAGAAACTTAGCAAATGGACCAGGTGCTTGTCCATTCTTTGTGTATCTACCATAATACTCTCCACCTCTATCTGATCTCATGATCGTAATTTGTTTCCTACATTGATTTTCTACTTCAGCCTTAAAAACTTTAAAGGCATCCAAAGCTTTGTTCTTAGAACAAAGTAAGTAGAGATACATATTTAGTGAATAATCATCTATGAAGGCGATAAAGTATTTCGGACTATTTACATCTATGTCTGGACAACAAATATCCATATGTGTGATTTCTAATAGATTTGTGCTCCTCTTTACATCTCTTTTAAACTTGTTAGTTTGCTTACCCTTAATGCAATCGACATAAGTCTCATAATCAGAAAATTCCAAAGTACTAAATACTCCTTTATTTACCAATTTCTTAAGTCTCTCAATGGAGATGTGTCCTAATCTCCGATGCCACAATATAAAAGAATCCTCATTCACAATACATTGTTTTATCCTAGCAGTAATATGCATAGAAGTATAAGTAGTGTCATTTCGTAATTTAAGAGAATAAAGACCATCAATCAAAACACAATGTCCAAGAACTTTGGATTTATTGGATAATTGATAACCAAAATCTGTAAAATTAAAGGTAAAACCTGGAGGTACAAGTTTAGAAATAGAAATTAAAATTTGAGAAAAACTTGGTACACAAAAGGTATTTTCCAGATGTAAAATAGAACCACTGTTTAACGTCAAACTGCAAGTGTCAATGGCTTCCACATTTGAACTCATCTTGCCTCCTGAATAGATGTAGTATTCATTGTCCACCAATTTCCTTAGGTTATGCATACCCTGCAAGGTAATTGAACCAAGAATTATTGAACCAGAATCAATCCACCATGTGTTATGATTAACACTAACCATATTAGATTCATAACAAACAAATGAAAGGTGAGTACCTTTCATTTCGAGCTAGTTCTTAAGTTTTAATTATTCTTTTTTCATATGTCCCCTTTTTTCACAAAAGAAAAACTTTGATGCTTTCTTTATCTTAGGTTGAGGAGGAATATTGCCTTTTCCTTTATTTTTGCCCTGATCCTTCTTTTTCTTTCCTTGCGTAGTCAAGTTTACCTTTTCACCCTCTTCCATAGCCAACCTCCCTTCTTCTTGATCATACATGATCAACAACTTATTAATTGACCATTTGTATTTATGTGCGCTATAAGAAATTTTAAAAGGACCATATTGTTGGGGCAGAGTATTCAAAATAAAATGAACCAGGAAAGATTCTGACATTTTCACTTCTAAAGCTTTTAATTGAGCCGCTATATCCCTCATGGGCATGATACATGCACACCTTTTATCTTGGTGAGCCTTATAGATGACAATTGCATTATTAAAGTGCTGGCAAGAGCCTTGTCAAATGTAGCAAATTGCTCATAGAGGGACGATTGGATCACTCCTATTTGTCATAAAGACTAATTGCATTCGGAGTGCTGGTTTCAGTGATAGTAGGTGGTTCATCTTTCGTTATAACATAATCTATATCCATCCAGCCCAGATGAAGAAGCACTCTCTCCTTCCATACCTTATAATTATCACCCCTTAATTCAGGAATGTCACACTTAACTTTAGAGATATTCGTAGGTAAAATAACTGTAAAATTATTAATCATACATGCTTATTAACCAAAATATGAGACCAAAAATTGCTATGTTTTGTCAATGTAAATCATGCATGAATCTAGGAATCTAGTGGCATAAAATTTGCCTGTGGCTTATAATTCTACTCAATTAGATCCATTTGATAAAACTATCAAATTATGTTCCTTTTCTTAATTCATGTGGGTAAATCAAGAAATATAATTTGATATTTTATCCTAATTAATCATATACATATAACAAAATTTATGTGGATAAATTATATATATATGATTAACTGCAACTAATGTTTACAGTGATCCATAAACTTTAATATATAATTTTAATCAATTAAAGATGTTGTGGCTATTCCCTAATTAATTAAAATTATCTGAATCACCTCACATTACGTTAATCGTAATTAAAACTAAATATTGCATCAAATAATTAATAATGCAAATAAATCAAATAACAATGCTCAAATTGTTTAATCTACTTTTGCCTATATAATGTTCATAAATTTATACATACAATTTTCAATTAATTACGTAGATAATTTGTGCAAATAGTTATTTCTTAAATAAACAACTTTAATTTGCATAAAATCACATTATTTAATCTTGCATGTCTAATTTAATACAAATATTAAACATACAATTTTAAATGTATAATTCTTAATAAATTATACATATAAATTAAAATAATTACTATTCACAAAATTAATTCCAAAGAAATTTTTATAGTTAAAATCACAAAAATTAGGTTAAGTGTTTAATTAACTCAACAAAGAACCAAAACATTACCTTAATTAATTATTACTTAATAATTAAGAATTAAAAAATAGAACAGTCGTCTTCAACCTCTAGCTGGGTCAGTGGGACCAGACGCGAAAGAGACGTTGCAGGAGAGTGGGATGACAATGACGAGTCGACGACGGTCATGACACGCCTAGGAGAAGAAAACAAGACACATGTTGCATGGCTGGCGATGTCCAAAACTACCATGCAACCCGACCCCTTCTGTCCTCCCGACATATATCACGCCTCCAGTTGGTGCACTGCGCAACATGATATGCCAAAACACAACCATGACGTCCTGCATGCACACCAACGTCTAGCTCCTTTCCAAACATATCACACATGCATGCGACAGACATCTTCAAAAACAAAACAAAGCATAATAGAGGATATGTTTAACAGACGTAAGGCAGAGGTATACATGGCTTTGATACCAAATGATTAATAATAACTCAACTGCATGCATTTAACGTAAAACATACAAGTCCTCTCTTATATGAAAATAGCATGCATGCATACACAAATAGGTGTCGGAAGCAAGCAGAAATAATAACAACATACCTCTAGCCATTGCTAACACATTTACTCTGATCCCTGATACAATCCCAAAACTGAATGAAGTATTTTATTTTATTTTATAAATCTTCTAACCTCTCAAACTCTCAAGTTAATGGTGTAAACTTATCTAAACAAAAGCAGAAGGTTAGGGACTTAAAAACAGCCCACAATTGTCCATATATTGCTCTACTCATTATAGAGGCAATGGACAGCAACAGACCATCACAACGTTTTTGAAACATTATGATGGTTGTGAATCATATGGACCATATATACACGAGAGAGTATTCCAACATAAAATGATCTTCATCTTGTTATGTTTGGACAAATAATAAAAGTTAAGAGTTTTTGTCATTACAGTGCACACATAGTAAATTACTATAAGACTTTCCTGCTTCTACTTTAAATATGAGAGAATCCTTCTCAACCAAAAAGCTTCACAAACGACAATAGTAACTATTGTATATTCACCCTCAACTAAAGAAAGTGCAACAACGTTATACATTTTAGAAGTCCAAGTTATTACCTATGAATCAAAGTAAAATAAATAGTTTGATGTGTTATTTTGATTAATTATTGATCCATTCCAATCAGTATCAGTGTAGCCTAATAACTTGTTATCTTCTTCCCTTTTATATTTGATTCCAATAACTTGTTATCTTCTTCCCTTTTATATTTGATTCGAAACTTGTTTATTCTTTTATAAGTAACATAATATTTATTTTGCATATTTAAAATAAATTTTGTTTTGATTATATATAAATTTAAAGACATAACTTAAAGTTTGTAAGATGTCTGGCCTAATATTAGTAAGATAGATTCATGTTCCAACTAGATTTCTGAAGACTTTTAGATTTGCATTTTGTGTTTCATCTTGTTTTGGTAACTACTCATTTAATATCAAAATAGTAGATATTGACTTGTAAGACTTCATGTGAAATTTTTTTAGCATATTTTAATATAGTTCATGATAGATGAAAATCTTACCTTTAAATTGTTTTACTTGAATACTAAGAAAATATTCTATGCATCTAAGATTGTTCATCTTAAAAGTTTGCATCATGACATGTTTAAATTCGTTAGCACCATTAAATTTATAGTAGTGTAGATTAAATCACCGACATATAGACATACCACAAGAAAGTCACAATCCTATATTCCCATAAAGAGATGGCTTTTTTTGCTTATAAAAAATTATTTTGTTGGAGATAGGAATCAATTTTCATGTTTTGTGCATATAGGGCTTACTTTAAGTCGTATAAAGACTTTTTAAGGTAATAAAATTTGTCTTATTGACCTTTAACAATAAAACCTTATAGTTGTTCTATTTAGACTTTTTCTTGCAAACCATCATTTAGTAATGTAGAATTCACATCAAGCTAAAGTACTTCTAACTCTAATTATGAATCCATAAATAGAACAACTCTAATAGCCTTCATATGAATAATTTGAATAAATGTTTTTCTAAAATTAATTCTAATTTATTATGAATAGCCTTTTGCGATTAAGTGAGCTCTATACTAACTTTCATCTTCATTGAATTTTGTTTTATATACCCATTTTAATATGACCAAACATGTTCTTTTAGGCATATCCACAAGCTTTCATATATTTTTCTTTTCTATGATGGTCATTTCATCATTGATTGCCTTTCTCCATTCTCCTTCTTTCATAGTTTTATCAAAATACTACGATTCATAAGAGAAGAAGGTAAAATTACTTGAATCATAAATATTAGTTAATGAATGCACATTCCTTAAAGGTGAGACAAAATCAAATATTAAGGCATCGATTTTAAACTGATTTAGTAAAAGAGATCTCTTACTTGAGTTTTCTCTTGCAACTGACTTATGTATAATTTCATGCTACTAAACATTAATAGATTTAAGAAGAATATAGCCTTTAAGTAGAATTCTTCATCCTTCTAAGTCCAACTTCATTAAACACAATATCTCTAGATATTTGTAGTTGATTTATGTTTAGATTAAGAAGATGCTGGCCCTTAGGTTTATCACTATAGGTGATGAAAATAAAATTTTTTCCTTCCATTTCAAACTTCTCTTTATTCTGAGAAGTATTTAGAGCGTAAACAAAGCAATCAAAAATTTTTAATTAATTTATCATTGATTTGCGAATCTAGGCTTCAAAAGATTGTGAACTGCTTTATGCATAAATGATAAAGAATATGAATAGCTTTGGCTCATAAGAAAGTAGGAAGGTTTTTACCTTGAAACATTCTTTTTTCTATTTCAACAATTGTTCTATTCTTGCACTCAGTCACTTCATTTTGTTGAGGTGTGTTATGGGTAATTATTGACTTCGAATTCATTTTCTTGTAATATTTTATAAATGGCCTGTAAATATATTCACTACCAAGATCTAATCTAGGTGTATTTAATTAATCTTCACTTTGCCTCTCTATATTAAAAACAAGCTACGTAAAGTAAGAAAAGTATTTGAATTTTTCTTTAGAAAATACAAACACATAATTCTTGTGTAATAAAAAAAGGATACAATATCTTTTTCCATTAAGAGACAAGATCCTTGATGAACCTTAAATATTAGTTTATATAAGTTCTAATGGAGCGTGTGCCTTGCATAAAGATTTGAAAAATGAAAGTTGATGTATTTTATCATAAGTGAAACCTTTATAAACTTTGTCAAATTTTAAGTAGACCAATTGGCATATTCTTCCTTTTCAGAAGTTGTAACCCTTGATAGTTATGATGTCCATATTGCAAATCCTATGGGATAGATTTATTAACTTATTTACTCTTTTTAAAACTAAATTATGATTTTTCTTTAAAAAGAATGGTAAAATATTGTTGAAGTAGTTTTACTTCTGCAACAATTTAATTATTTTTCTCACCAATGATAGTACATGGATAATCGTCAAATATTAGTTTATAAGCCTTCCTTTGCATATATCCAATGTTTAACAAATTTTTACAGTACTGAGAGTATATAAAACAATATATATGATCTTCTTACCATCATATTTAAACTAGATCATAATGACACTTTTTTCTTCAATATTTATGATTTTGCTATGATCAATGTCAACTTGAGGAAAAAAAACTTCATTAAGTTCTTAAAATGCTCGTCAATCTTCTATGATGTGTTTGCGACAACTAATTTGAACATACCAAACATCTCAAGTTTGTTGTGTAATACTAATATAGGAAAAAAGAACATTTTTCTTTAAAAAATTAGTTGCTTCTTTGACATCTTCCTTCTTATCATTGTATTCTTAATATTAATAATTTTTTATGAATGATTTGGGATTTTACACTGGTTAAATCTAAAGTGACAATCTTTTGATTAGTGATTTGATTTTTTTGTAATTAATACAATCTTTACCATTTTAGTTGACATCCTTTTGATTTTCATATCCTTTATAATGTTGACCTTTTCTAGATTACTTAGCCCCTTTCTTCCATTGGTCTCCTTTGCTAAACTTCTTCTCTAATAAGTTAATTTTAGACTGAAACACTTGCTCCAAAGGATGCTTTTCAAGCTTGAATATCTTATGCTAATGTGCTTCCAATGATCCTATTAACCCATAGATAGAAATCTGGAATAAGGTTATTGACTCTTCAATGGCTACAACTATATGATCATATTTTTGTGGTATGCTTCTCATAATCTTTTAGACTATTATATTTTCTTTAGTGGTATCTCAAAACTTTTTATTTGATTAATAATTTTGAAGCTTATTAAGAAATAATCTTAAACCTTCTCAAATTCCTTCATATCTAGATTATTAAAATCTCTTTAGAGCATTTGAAATCTAACCAAAATGGTTTTGTTTGATCCTTGGAACTCTTTCTTTAAAACATCCCGTGCCTTTTTTTCTTCTTCATTTTAAACATTTTAGGATGAATTGGCTTGCACACACCTTTTTGGATGATTTATAAGGCTAATGCATTTGTTTTTACAATCTATTTTTCCTCTACCTCTGACCATGACTTTGAACTTCCTTCTTAAGGTGGCTTTGGATAACCACTCTCCACAACATTCCACAATTCTTTTGGCATAAATATTATCTCGATTTTAAAACTCCAGTAATCATAATGTTTTCTATTAAATATGGAAATTTGTTTTATAAAAATGGAGAATAACATATTGATAAATGTCGTAAATGCTTTAAAAAGTTTTGGTACCAAAACTTATTAGCATTAGTGAGAGTTGGTAAACAATTAGGATGAAAATAAATTGAGAAAAGTGTTTGTGAAAAAGCAGTGTTACTGCTACTATAGGATTTTTGTATTTCTAAAATTTATGTTTTACTCTTTTACAACCTTATAAGCACATCAAGCCTATTTATAAAAACTAAATGAAATTTCTAGAGTGCATTGAATACTAGGAAATGGAGATATAAAGAGGTTTTATAGGAAATATAAAACGTCTTCTAAGAAATACAAAAGGTCTTATAGAAAATACAAAAGGTCTTATAGGAAATACAAAAGGTCAATCTGAGAACATAAAGAGTACTTCCTAGAAAATTACAAATTAATTTACTCTTCCAATAAAATCAAGAGCAACTACACCTATTTTAGTAAGAGAAGTTTTTTGAGTTAAATGTATGCACTTCTTTATATTGTATTCTTATAAAAAATTTTAAATTTCAATGAAATAAGAGAGTTATTATTACTAATTTATTGCCAAATTATTGATGGTTTTAGTTATAATTTAGTAAAAAGTATTTCATAATGTATCGGAATCATGTCTAAATTACTAATAAAGTTAATTCCATTTTGGTTTTGTATTTATAATCCATATTCTTATCTTAAAAGATTGGTAGATTTTTATTAGTATTGCATGTTATTATAAATTCCATTGAAGGTATTTCAAGCGGACATAAGCCCTAGTTATCTAATAAGATTTGAAGTGGACATCACTTATAAAAGCTATTAATCCCAAAAACACCAATCATAGATAGTAAGTTCAATTAATATAGACAAAAAGAGCATAAAATATAAAGTTGTTTAGAAGGAGAAATACTTTTGTGCCAGTATTTACTTTGTAATAAATATCATGCATTGTTACTAACGGGAATATGCAACATGATCTACTCAACTATAAATAGAAAGCTTGTTAAATTTTGATAACATAATTTTTTTAAACAAACCTTTTTCATATTTTTAGATTATCTTACTTATTTCCATTTAATAGTACAAGGATTGTAAGGAATATGGCTGAAGGTATATTTTACCCTTATCTTTGCATTAAAATTTAAGTTAGATATTGACATTTGATAACATACAAAAAACGACTCTAATATTTTGAAAACACTTAAAACTACCCTAAAATGTTTTGTAGGTTTTGTTGACTTGGTAAAAAATAATTTTATTAAAAGGCCCATATATGTCAGGTATGCAACTGATGGGATTTCTAAAAATTTAATCCTTAATTAGTTTAAAATCCTAGATCCCCAATTCTTCAAATTTCTTCTTGGTTTTTATGATTTCTCATATTTTTACCCAACATAAAAGTCACATAAGATAAATTTTAATTGCAATTATGTCCCCAATTATTAGTATTGCAATTGTTTCCTCTTTAATTATTTCTTTGTTTGTCTATTACTATAAGCAAAGGAAACATAGCTTTAATGCTTCTAGTTCCTGTCATTTGATACACTCATATTTTCATATATTTTTAGGACTTAATTCAGAGTCATTTATATTCATTTTATGTTCATCTATAGCTGATTTATCACGTTTTAGCATTATTCGAGATTCATTGACGTAAAATGCAAAAATAAAACAAATAGACTCGAATTGCACTGTTTTTGAGTTTTTGACATACTTGACCTTTAGTCATTGTGGGATTTTTATCTCGAGATTGGTTTAGCCAAAAATTCTAAAATTTCATACTTGAACTCTTGACTCATTGAAAGATTTTTTAGGATTAGTTGCAGATTTTTATGAGCTGAAATTCAGGAGAAATAAATTTCTGAAATTTGTGTCAAATTTTAGATCGCCAAAATGACCTTTCAACAATGTTTTGATCATAACTTTTGACTCAGTTAGCGAAAGCCCTTGATTCAAGTCTCATATTGTAACTAACTCAAAGACAAAGATACTGATAAAATTTGAGCTCCTAAGTCATCACCGTTTATGTTTTACGCACTGTCAAAATTGACCTTGAAACATCTCATTCTCTACTCCAAAAGCAGCCCCCACACGAACACATGCAGCAATCTTATTCACGCCACTTACAACCAAAGCAGCCTCCATCCAGCCCAAACTACACATGAAGACAAACCTAGCCTCCATCTAGTTGTTTCCATTTTCTACAAACACATGCAGCAGCCTCCATCCTTCCACCACTCACGCACAAAACAACAACGCTGCCTCTATTGACTTCCAAAGCATACAACTCCACTCATCACTCAAATCTTGTACAACCCCATTTTCACGTCAACAACCTCCACAAAAACCCAGCCCCCATAGATACAAATAGACTCCAGAACGCAATCTTCCACACATCCACTCACGTTACAGACCACACTCACTCTTGGACACTCCTCTCCACTCACGTTGCACCATTACTAAAGAAACTCTC
>JAOTAY010000191.1:5197614-5245285 GCA_025629805.1 Erythroxylum baracoense | reverse complement strand
ACCAAAGAGGACAATACTGAGTAAGGTTGGATGCCGCGGTATGTCCTGCAAACACACGCCGCCGACCTAAGGGCGGGGTGTGGGGTCCAACAACTTTGCCTTTCTTTCCTGGTTTGTGCTTGCTGCTACTAGCTCCTGGATGAAATGTGAGATGAACGGAGTGCTCCTTCATTTTCTTCAGTCTCCCTTCCTCCTGAACCAAATGGCCTTAATTTCTTGAAGGTTTCATTTTTCTTTAATGGTGTTATAATTCACCTGGAGCTAGTCAAACTTAAGAGGAAGTGAGTTTATAAGGAACTGTACTAGAAAGGACTCACTCACGTCCATACCCATAGATTTCAGCTTTGCAGCTAAGTTTGACATATGGGTTACATGGTCATGAATGAGTTATGACTAGTCAAACTTCTTGGTCGTTAGCTCACTCATTAAAGTCCTTACTATGGACTTGTCGGCTATATAAGATTGGGAGTATTCCTTAAGATGTAACATGAACTCCTTTGCATTATTTGTCTTAGGCATTGATGGCTTCACGTTTTCTGCGCTTGACATTCGCATCAAATTCAAACTTAGCCTGTTAGACCGTTCCCAAGCCTCATAATAAGACTTGTCAGCTTCCGAACTGGTCTCAGTTATGGCTGTGGGCCTTACGTCTGACACTATGGCCAAGTCCAAATCCATTACACCCGGTTGGAACTGGATTTATTCGGACCAATCCGCATAATTCAGACCATTGAACTTGGCCATTTCCTAAAGCCAACAAATTAGAAGATGCTGCAAATATAACATATAGCTCACGTATTAATGCTTTGAGTAGACCTAAATGTATTCAAACTAAACTTTGATTATGCATTTAAATTCTCCTTTGGGTAAAATTTAAATACATATCTATAACCTATCATGATGCAAATATAGGTCACTCTAATAGACAATCAATCATATTCTAGTCAACTTACATGTTATCTTTAGATATACAATCATATTAACCACATATGTTGATAAAGTTCCTTTAATGTTATTAATTATAAGCAATGGTCTACCTTTGGGTGACCTCCTAGCGTTATAATTAATAATCTCAATTGTTCATTTCGACTTTTATGTCATTTTAATAGCATCATATCAACATGAACAATTGAAACATTCACAATTAACTGTTTAATTTTTCAAACTAGGCCACTTTAGTGACTAACAAGTTTTCCATGCAATAAACATTTAATTGGACAATTATTGTAAATGACAAATTTTAATTTAATTTAGTTTGGTCACTTTGTTGACTAACAAACTATTTTAAATTACCATTATTCATGTAGCACATTCAACATATAATAGGAAAATTTAATTCCAAATATTGCACAATATAAAATATTCAAAGTACCAAATAAAACATATAATATGGCACTGCTTTTCAAAATTATATTATGCACAGAAAATAAATCAATTATGAATTAAATAATCCATTATGTCACATCCCAAAATTATTTTACTTAGGGTTAAATTCCATAATTTAATTACTTAATAATTAAGGGTGCATAATATAACCCAAGCCTATGCTTTAATGGCCCAAAGGTCCAAAAAATCAGGCCAAAATCACGTTTTGGGCCAAAAGGCCCTGTTTGGCTCGTGCAGATCACGCGCCAGCATGCATGTCACGGTTCTACAGTGGCTAGTGCACACGCCCGCCACTGCCTTCTGCGTCAGATGGAGACGCTTTCCGCTTCTGGTTTGTTTCTTTTTTTTTCACGGGTTTGTTTCATGGGTTTTCTTTCATACTACAATACATCCCATAATCCTAAATCTATGAACATCCCTTCCCAACATTATAAACTTTCCATGACCAAACCTTGCGTTTCTCTTTCTACGGTTTATTACTCTCACTCTAAACCAGAAACTTTCTCTTACAGACATGGAAACTGAAAATGCAAATTTCATGTCAAAATCATCAAGACATTTACGGGATGTTTAGATGTGTGAGTTTCATTTCTTTTCAACAACCATAAATACAAGTTGCATCGTTTTTTATCTTTAAGAATTTCGAAAACCACCACTGTTATTCAACCAATCCAACAACAGGTGCCATACATGCTTTAGATATTGGAATAATCCAAAAACATTGGCAGTCCAATTTCCACACAATTATTCAATGTAAGAAAACATCCAAGAAAAACAATGCAAACATCGTTAATACCGAAAATCAATTTTGGAACAATATTGCAAGTCAAACCAATACAGAAAACTGCATGTCATATACGAAAACAAACCATGCAACACAGACAACGCAGGCTTTGATACCAATAGATAGAAACTTTTACGGATCAATGAACAAAGACAAACCTGAATCCATTGTTGTATACGTACTGTTCTTGATTAAATTAATTCCCTCTCTGCCTTTAATGTTCTTTGATAATTTCTCTGATGGTTAAGAAACACTGCTCTGATCTTTTAGGTTTTCAAAAATGCTATGATACCTTTAGAAACATACGAACCAAGTTTATATATGTTTATGTGGTTTGTTTAAAGGAGAGAGGGAAATAGTCTTGGACCCATTTGAGTCCAACTCGTTGAGGCCCAATAACCATATCTTAGGCGCTTTACATCATACTCAAATTCATAAGTGACATGGGCCACTAAATATCTTACAATCGATAGTGGTAGTGGTCTGCGTAAAATTCCAATAGGCATCGTGGATTTTGTGGCTCTGTTGTTTGCAACGATTCGGTAAAGAGACGTTTATGTTTATTGGTGATTTGTTCGTTGCTGTGTGTGTGATGGTTCAGTAACAATATCGAAAGACTCCAGCAACATTCTTGATGAACAACTTTCCGTTCTTTTATTGATAAAGTGGCATATTTAGGGGAGTTGCTTTTTATCTCAAGTGTTATCTTTATTTATGTTCATTATTATTTCTATCACTTGAATTATTTTATTTTCATCCTTATTATCAAATATTGTTGAGAAAACCCTCTGTTGAGGTTAGTATGAGGCAGTCGTACTATTGAGAGATATTTACTTTCACAGGTTGTGAGGACGAGGGATAGTGTCAAAAGTTAGGCTCTGTAATGCCTTGAGTAAAACTATTGTTGTATCATAGGTGAAAGTAATTAAGCTAGGTAAGGGTCTCATAGAAGTAGGCAAAGTATATCGAATTGCGTTGTGTTACCAAATCTCGGGTATTAATTTGTTTAGTTTGTTTTTAATTTTTCAATTTTCGATTGTACTAGAAAATTTACCTTTACTAACTCAATTGTTTATATCAAGTAACCACAGATACAGTTCAAAGCAACTGCGGCTGAACTAGATTTTTTTTGGATTTTGACTCTTCATTTATAATAATATTTGAATCTAAATAAAACAAAGATAAACTCATTTGATTACCATGATCAACCCGCATTATCGTCTTCTTTTGCATACTTTGCAATTATGCAGACTAAATATTAGATTGAAATGCTTACTGATTTCTGATCAGTATACTAGTCAATGATAATATATGTAATGTGTTAGATAAATGGTTCTTTTATTTCTTTCCTTAGTTTTTTTTTTGTTATAAAGTATGCATAATGATAAAATTTTGACAGAAGATATAGAACTTTTTTACGATTTAAAATCTCAAAAAAATTTTGAAATTTTTAATTTAAAAAATACTCTTTTCATACTTTAGTTGAAAATAATGACAAAATATAAGTAATATAAACATCATAAATAAACTAATCAAGTGTCATTAGCATAGTAATCTAACTTAGCTCTTAAACTCAATCCGAATAAATTAAACTTGATTTAAATTAATAATTAATAATTTGAATTGATTTAATTAGTCTAACTTTGATTTTAAAGATCTAGGTTAGATCGCTATATAAATAGTATTTAATTAGTTCAAGAATTATATTCATGTCGCATGTGTTATTATTATTTTTATTCGGAGTTTCTTAAATTATATAAAAGATTTATATCTTTTACAAAAAAAGATTGATGTATCTGCAATAATGTAAGAGTCACATCTTTTCTTATTGAACTTTGGTTTATATTGTAGTTTTCCTTTTATTAACTTACTACGTTAACATTAATTTATTAATAACTAAGCAACCTTTTAATATAAGAATATAACAGTGACATTTTTCAGTCCTAGTAACTAATTAATTAGCATGCTTCATTTTACCTGAACTTAAATATCTACTCTATCTCAAAATGCTGGGATAAATATTGAGAGGTCAATGTCTAAACAGAGCCTTTTACATCTACAGTGAAATTAGTATTTATTATTTTTAGAGTATGTACTACACAACAATTATTTTTCTTAAGTATATAATCGCAAATAATAATAAAAGAAAAGAGTAACCATGGAAGACTGAAGGACAAAGTTAATTTGTCCCTCATTTGTGTTTTACAGCATTAGCACAATTTGATATGCCATTAAAGGCATATGTCTATTAATGAAATTTGAGTTATACTAGTCTAAGGAATTGTTTAGTTCTATTTCTATTTTTCTAGTTATAATTTTCAATTTTTGATTTCTGAACTTGTTTGGTTGTTAATATTAATGTAATTATATTTTTATCGCTAATAATAATTACATGTTAGATAAAACTTAAAGAAAAATTATTTTTAATTAAACAAATTTATTTTAATCTCTTATATAATATTTATTAACAAATTATTTTATTTTAGTAAAATAGATAACTTAAAACTTAATTTTATTTATAAATTAATATTTATTTTAAATATATTTTTATTATTAAATCAAATTTTACTTGAAATTTTAATTTACTGATATTTATAATATTAGATGATTTAATTCATTTAATTTAATTACAAAAAATAATATTAAATTAAATTATTCATAATTTTATTAAAAATTAAAATATTAGATAATATATTTAGTTTACAGTAAATTAGATTATGATAAAAAACAAATACTATTTTTTGTAGTTTTCATAATTTTTTAAAACTGGAATAAACTAAAATAAAAAACAGAAAATAAAAACTCAAATAAAAAATTTACTAAATTTAAAAATAAAAACAAAAAATAAAAATAAAAATAAAAATATCAACAAACAAACCCTAAATTAACTACCATTTTTCCCTCTATCGTGGGGCTTTTGTGATTTGGCGACAGATAAGATAAAATAAACTTCTCCTTTTCAAAATTTAATAGTCTTTAAGCTTTCTCATGCATATTATTTTTTCACTTTTATAAAGGAAAAGTCAGCAGACAAGGTGGCAGCTTTCCAGGCAAAAGCTAGAAGCATGAGTAATGCTGAAACACATAAAGCTTGTTGATCAGAATAAGAAAGGGATGAGTCTCTGTTCTCGATGAATTCATGCCAAGCTAACCCAGTAACAGAGTTCAGCCCGCTACTAATTTCAGGTCTCGGTGATCATATATGATCAGGCCCCGAACACGTGTAAAAACTCAGGATTTTCGGGCCACCAGGACCCTCTTTACTTTATAAGAACAATAATCCTTCCATGGATCTATTCATTTCAGATGCCAGAAAGAAAAAAAGCACCTCACATATATTAAATTAGCCAACAATTCTCTTTATAAATTGTCACGGACCAAAACTTAATTGTCTCGTCATAACATTTTGATGTGTTGAGCCTTAGCGGATTATTTCAAAATCGTAATCTTCATTTGTTAATATTGCAATACATAGATTATAGCTAATTTCAATAAGGTTTTGCAACTCAAAAGGTAAAGATTTAACATCGTATTGAATGTAACGGATAAGCACATATAATAAGTTAATAATATGATACAATGTTAGAAAATTATATATAAAATATGATTTATCATAAAGATTAGATAAGTTGTTGAATAAGAAAATTTTGAAATTAGTGAAAAACATATGGTAGGAGTTTTGCATTTTGAGATTTTACGAGTTTTTTATCTTGTAGATTAATGCAAAAATTTTGGTGATTTTTGTTTTTAATTATCAACACAAGTATGTTTCGAACCTATCACGTTATTTATTATATTAATTTTAAAATCTAGCATTGCATTATGATAATTGAAAGATGAGCTTTTCTTATTAATTTGTAATTAAAATGCTTATCTTTTCAAGCAAAAAAGATTATAAGAAAAACTTTATAATATCATCTATTTATATTATATTATATTATATTATTATTTCATTCCATTCCATTCCATTTTTCCTTCTCTCTCTACTAATTAAAGATAAGACTACGTATTATTAGACCTCTCCAAATTTCGTCCGTTAGCAAAATTATTATTAAGAATTGTTATTGTTGTTATATAACGGCACCGGTTTGAAATTTGTATTCTTATCCATCAGATATAACTTACCCCACAAATTAAAGTGAAACAATAGTGGTCAAATGATTGTCAACATCATTGCTTTGTTGTTAGAATAATTTAATTAATTTGTTTATATTAATTAGTTCCTTAATTAATAAGTTAGTTATGATTAAAATTTTGTGAAATATACCTAATAGGTTGAGAGGGCTGCCCAAGTGTAAACTAAACAAAACAAGTCTATCGGGCCCAATTTTAATTTAAAGGTAGAATTTTTAACCATTTGTCCACAGCTGACAACTTGTAAAATTTGACTCAAAAATAATTACATATGCTTTATAAACATTTAAAAGATTTGTATAGAGGACAATTTTCGTTAAATATTTTTTTATTTGATTTTTTTGTCTTTGAATAATTTCTAAACTATTGGTCCATATTTTGTTTAATTACGCTAAATAAGTACAGGTTTAATGATTCAAAAGAAATCATTTTTTCATGCTCATTCAAGTATTTGGATTTAATGACATGCTCATATTATAGGAAACATGTCAACTTATTTTTCAAAAATGTTGAATATTATTTTTTCTCAAATTCGTTTCAATAAATTGGTTGTAAGAAAAATACCAATTTCAATTTGAACTCCATTAGAATGAAATCGTGTGAATTTTATGAAGGTACAATTCGATCAATGCCGTATAATGCCTTGGATAGACCAAATATTATAAGTTATATTAGTGAATCACGATAAAAGATCTCATCTTTGTTGGTTATCAGGACTTCTCCACTCCTATGAGCAAAAATAAAGCGCCTTGCAAAACTCTCATGCCCCAATATAGAGATTTGTTAATTAGAGTTTGGAATATTCTATCGAATATTCACACACATAGTTGGGTAGTACAAACTTTCATGAAAGGTTACAGGAGAAAGAGAAGTGTTTAGAGGTCTTAATTTTAGTGCCCATCAAAGGATATTATAGAGCTCATAGTGAGTATAAATTTCAATAATTCATCTAAAGAACTAATTGACTTAATTCCTCGTAGAGTTTGTCAATTTTCATATCCGTAGGCTTCATCAAATTTTATAATTTTAGTGAAAAAGTGTTAGTCACATTTTTATTTGATGTTAAATGATACTTACATAGCATTGGTATTCGTAGCAACTGTTAAATTTTGAATATTATGAGTTTATTGAAATGTATTGTTCTTTCATTTTTTATTGTTTTATATGTATGTGTTATACATATCATACTTGAGATATTCATATATAAATACACCTAAATAGAATGATTGCTAATCTACTATTATATAGATGATGATTGGAAACTTTTTGACCTTTTGTTTCTATAAATAATTGTGAAAATAATAAAACTTTCTATTTAGAAGATTACATCAAATTCACTAAAATTGATAACAATCACATATTAAATATGACATTATGGACATATTTGTTTAAGGAAAATAACTATTGTACCTAAGATTTTTTGTCATAGAATTCACTAAAGTTGAACTTTAATGGCAACAATTTAGAAATTGGGAAGTATAAAAATCCAATATGTATTGAAAGAACAAAAGGCTCTTATCTCATTGCATAAAAGTATATGACTCAACATAGGAAAACTGTGAGGCATGTAGCTCATATAAAAGAACTCTTTGGCTTAAACGACATATACGATGATGTTATGCTAGAGATCAAGTGTTGTGACCATGTTAAGGGCTTATGGTTTGCAGTGGTAACATATTATAGGGGCATCCCAATGATCATATTAAGATCAGCCGCTATTATGTTTGACATATATTTATATATATGTCTATATATATATATATATATATATATATATATAGAGAGAGAGAGAGAGAGAGAGAGAGAGAGAGAGAGAGAGAGAGAGAGAGAGAGAGAGAGGAATATGAAGCTAATGTCAAACATAGTGAACCAAGGGATGTTAGTCATATTTCATCGTAGACTGAGCTAGTATAAGTTGTTACACATTTTCATTCCATGTTGGGAGCATATGAAATACACTTAACCCACAATATGAATATCAAGATGATTTAGGATGTTATAAGGCACCTATCTATAAACATCTTGAGGCTTTTGAGCTATATACTTAGGCATATATGGCTAATATAGGCTCATAAGGAATTAAAAATAAGAAGAGAAAGCATTATGATGAGTCTAAGTAAAAAGTTGAAAGAAACCTTTAAAGAAGGACTAAAGTCAACTAAAACAGGAAAAGAAAAGGACTTTCATCAGAGAAAAAGTCTTGGTTATTTCATGTTTTAATTAGCATTATATTTGATATTAATTTCAATAATGGTGGAAAGGATAATTGTCTTAAAATTATAGCAGTCAAGGTTTTATGTTGGAAGGTTTTGCAATATTAAATGTTTATTAAACAAATAAAATCAATTTTTTATTTAATAACATCTAGTTATTATAATTTGTGGCTTTCTAGACTTGATCATATTGGATAAAAGCAAATAAATTGATTGGTTAAGAATATTTTGTTTAGAAGACCTACATAAAATAGAATACCTTACTTATGAACATTGACTAGCTAACAAAATAGCATGGATATCATTGAGCATAGGACAAAGAGCTGTTAAGCTATTATAAATAGGTCATTAAGACATCTGTGGCTAAACATGTATGAGAGTATAGCACAAAAGTACTTATTTCATCATATTTATCAATAATTATACTCAGTATAGTTACATTTATTTAATTTCTCAAAATTTGAAACATTATGATGTTAAAAAACTTTTATCAATATAGTAGATAATCAATAAGATAAAGCTAATAAAGACTTCAAGAGCTAATCAAGCATAAGAAGAGTTCTTTAATCAATTCAAGAGGTCATGTGATGGAAATTGAATGGATAGCTAATGAATGTCAGATGAATCCACCATTAAGATGGTGTTGTAGAGATAGAAATAGCACTCTTCTTATGGTTAGGTCTATAATGGTATAGGCAAATTTGCCTATCATTTATTAGGGTGATGTATCTTTAATGATCATAAATGTACTTGACAACGTGCCTATTAAATCATATCATAAAACACCATATGAGATGTAGATAAGTAAGAAACTTGATTAACCGTATATGAATTCTTGAGAATAAGTCTTTTACCTATATTCATAATCCCTCTTATAAGTATGGCAATTTTGGTTCTAAAGGGAAGAAGAGTATCTTTAAAAGACATTTATGAACATTCTGAAGGGTATAGGTTTAAAGGTGAATAAGGTAATAAGCGATCAACTAAATTTGGGTCACAAGATATCTCATTCTTAAAGAATAATTTTATAAAGCAAAAAAAGATAGTAAAAAAATGTATCTTTATATAAGAGACTTGAATCAAAATGATCTTGTAAGATAAGACCAATTGTATGGTAGTCATCCAATTGGGATCAATTTAGGAGATGATAAATTAGGTTTTGACCAATGACACCAATAAGAACTCTTTACCAGTGGAAGCAATATGAATATAGAGAGATTCGTTTCTCAAATTTTTTATTATACCTATATTGTGAGTGGATTATTCCCCCTATAATTTTGAAGTTGATAACCTTTGTGGTAATTCCAAAAGAAATAATAAGCTAAGGAATATGGAAAGGCTTATCTAGCCTTGCTAAAGATGAAAATTTTATAGTAATAGAAGAAGAATAAACTTTAATAAGTTCGATTTGAGTATAAGACTTAGACAATCTTCTAAGAAGATATGTAACCATCAATCACAAATGTGGTTAAAGAATGTTAAGTAAAAAACTAATGACAGCTTTGAAAGATACAAAACGTATCTAGTGGAAAATGGATATACAAGAACAAAGAGATCGATTACAATAAGAAATTATCATTATTGTGAAGTTTACGTCATTTTTACTAATTATAGCCTTAGTAGTTGGAATGGATATTAACATACATCAAATGGATGTAAAGGCTATGTTCTTAAATAAAGAACTAGATGAAGGCATCTATATGATACAACCACTAGGTTTATTTAGAAGGTTCAATCATTGCACATTCATATTGTTAAAGTCAACCTATGGTCTAATATAGTCATGAAATAATTGGTATATTATATTAGTACTATAATCATGTCGTATGATAAAAAAGACCACTTAGTACATGTTAAAAGATCCAATGATAAACATATAATTTTATTGTTTCATATGGATGATATTTATTGATAGCTAATGACAATAAGTAGTTTGTTAAGCGAATAAAAAAATTGGATGTAAACCTTTATCAAAGTGAAGAAGATGGCTAAGGTTGCGTATACCTTTGTGGTAATGATCAATAAGTATCGATCAAGTGGAGGTTTCTTAATGTTACTAATTGCATATATATCAATGAAATACTTGGACAATTTTGTATGTAAGATAGTAAAAAGTTTTAGTGACCCTAATTGCTAAATGCGAGCATCTAAATTATACGTAGTATCCACGGACGCTATAGGAAGAACAAGAGATAAAAATGGTTCCTTATTTCGAAGAAATTAGTAGTCTCATACACTATGTTATGTATGAACACATACATTGAAGGACAATACTAGAGAGCTCAAATATCAATATATAATCAAACACATGGATATCAAGTATTATGAATAGTCACTACACATATTTATTTCTCTTTGTCCAACTATGACTTACTACACATTTATTTCTCTTTGTACTACTATGACCTTAGCATAGCTATACTTGTTATCAATGATAACAATATGTTCATTGCCAAGTATGTGATGCGGTATATTTTAATTGAGAATTAAACAATAATTTTTGCAATAAAATTTACATGAAAATTCAATTCTAAAAATATAATAATGCTTGATTTTGAATTAACTTTCTATTCTAGAATGAATGTTAAATAAGTGTTGAGCATTCAATTCTAGATATAAGAAGTATGTCTAATAGATACTAGATGTCTTCTCACATCAATGATCACCTCCTTTATTTTTATAAGAATGGAGATGAGATAAGTTTTAAGTGATCTATCTAGTTGATAAACTAGCATTCAAGGGTTAAAACATTAATATTAATGTGAAGTACATTAAACAATATAGGAGGTTATTAGTAATGACATAACCTAAAGAAATAATATGTTCCTCCAATCTGTCTTAATACGCCATGTGAATTCTGAAGAGTAGATTAAATAAAAAATAAATGAACTTTCAAGTTAAGCATTAAGTATGCCTAAACTATCATTTGTACAATATTTAAAATAAGACATATGCTTTAATAAAAGAAAGTTAACTCGGTAACACAATAATCATACCATATGTGCTTTTTCGACTAATAAAGTTAATATAAGTCATATTCTTAACTTATATTGTGTGAGAATCCTTTGAGGCTCGTGAACCTCAAATTCAAAGTACTTTTTTACTCGAGTTTTAATTCCAAAGAATTGTATTAATGTTTGCTATCTTAGAATGTTATTGGAAATTTATAAATGATTCAATAAAAAGAGACATTCTAAAAACATGAGTTAATTTGATTCAATGGATTGGGAAACAAGGAAGATCAATTCAATTTTAAGTTTGCATTAAGACAATTTTGAAATTAGTAAAAGACGTGTAATAGGAGTTTTGCATTTCGAGATTCTACAAGTGTCTTATTTTGTAGATTAAAAAAATTCATAATTGATTTTTATTTTTGATGTGATCCATGTATCTTTCGATCCTGTCATGTTTTCTGCTATATTAATTTTGAAATCTAATATTATGACTTCTATAGACTGCAGATGATATTTGCATGAACCAACTCAAGCTATATCATACCGGTATCGATATCAGATTTGGTTTTGATACAGTATTATATCGGTATCGATCAATATCTGATACAGTTTTGGGTTATTTTTTAAAATTATAAAATACTCCTAGATTTTTTTAAATTGCAAAATAATCTATCAATATATTGTAATATAATTTATAATTTTATATCAACTTTGTCTCAAAAAAATTATTACAATAAAAATTTGAAATAACAACAATCTATTTATTTTTATTAATATTACTTTTCACAAATTTTACTTATAAACTACAACCATAATTAATATGAAAAAGATCATCTAATTATTATACAAGTATAAATTAAGGATAATACAAATAAGTAATAATTACATCAAAACATCAAATAGAAATAATTATTATCAATAATAAAATATAGTTTCTATCTTAATACTTAACTGCCAATAAGAAAATATATTTTTATCTTAATATGTAATTATTATCAATAATAAAATATAGTTATATTCATCTATACAATTTAAAAAAGAAATACAAAAATTTAAGGCCTCTTAATTTTCATTTTAACATATTTTTAAGTATTCTTTGTAGAAAAAATATAACTATTATTTACTATATGATTCTAAATATTATTTTATTAATAATAAAAATAGATGATGAATTCAAAAATATTTATTTTTAAAAATTTTCAATTTATTGCATAATTATTTAAAATTTTTAATTTAATTATTAAAATTTTAAAATTAATAACTGATATTTAAATATTGTCTTTATAAATTATTTTTTATTAAGCTAATGAATTTTCTTCAACTCAAACTCATCTATCCCTTGTCAAATAACAAATAACTTTAATTGTTTTATTTTTCTCCACACTGTGGCTTCCCTTTTCATCTACAAGTACAACCCCTATTACAAAGTACACCAATTCTCAACAAAAGCCACGGCAAGTAGTACAATAGTTACGACCCAACTTAGGGTCTTTCCTAGAAAAAGTTGGACATCCAAATGAGGTTACAGCAACTACCAAGACCTGTAAGCAGAAGAGGAAAGCTAAATAGTGAGGCACAGAGACACGTCACAGAAACAGAGGCAGGCAGTGGCAAAAAATGCTTGGGGAGAGGAGGACGCTGAGAGTGCATGCGTCCAGCATGATGTAAGGTTATCTGATTTGTATCATTTTTTCACCGCACATACTATCTGGTACCATTCGGTACACTACGAACCTAATAACTTTGGGCTGGGCCTCTAAATGAATGAGAATAATGGATAAGAGGCCTCAGTTTGTGTAATATTACTAATTTACTATAAGTTTCCCGGTCAGTGAGTAACGACAATACTATCTGCATGCGAGCTGTGAGTCGGCAGTGGGGTAAAATGTTGCTGGTGAAAATTTCTATCTACATTCTCAGTTTAAGCAATACGTGAAAAATGACTGCACCTAAGGAGCAAAAATGACCTGAACCAAAGCTCTGCATATATTCCTCTCTCAAAAAGAATAAAAGGACAAGAATCATGGTCGCTTACTGAACAGTTTGCTTGGGATGAATGTGGTAAAAGTTACATGGTTTGTGTACATGATCAACAAGAAGCTGATCAAGTTTTCCGTAAGGGTCAACATAAGTTGGAAAAGACCATGTAGCATCTCAGGGGTGGTGAGGATTTTTGTTGAGAATGCACTATGCTGTCAGCTGTCAGAGAAGTTAGTTCACTCGGTATTCACATCTTTCCGAAAGTTAGCAGTTCTATCAACTCCAGTCATCAATTTTAATAGTCAGATTGGAGGAAACTTTCATACTCTGTTCCATTTAATGTCCTGTTGACATCTTCCCAGTTCTCAACAAATTCTGATAATGGACCTTTATGTATCTTAACCTGACGGCTCGTTAACTCCATCTTTGGCAACCTGAGAAATTGTTGAACATCCTGAAGTTTCTGCAGCAAAAGAAAGTGAACCATTGGCATTTCAGAAAGTTAAAGCCCATATTACCACTAGTAACCGCAGGAAGGTCTTGTAATATAACATGGAAACACAAACTCCATGAGTGGAAATTGAAGGGGTTGATTGCGCTAATAGATCCAAACATACCGTAGGGTTTTTGACAAGATCCTCATAGTACAAGACCATATGCCGAGTGCTATTGAAGTATTCTAAAGCTCTTGAAGCCATCATCTCTACTTTCTTCAGATCATCCACCAGTAATGTTGAATTTATTGTAGGCTTGTACTTTGACAGTGTTTTAGCCTGTGAGAAATAAAAGATACATGTTATAGACATTTTTCTTCATAAGAGAGCGAAAGATTTGAAATGATCAATGACACACCTCTTCATCTGAATGAACATGGGACTTGTGTGTCCCATTCAATAATTTAGCATATCGATCATATGAATTTGCAAGAACTGAAACCATACGACGTAGTAGATTTCTCCTGAAAAGAAATATTACTGACACATTCCTACGATTGAAGTAGTCTACGATGTCCTTATGGTGCGCCATTACTCCCTGCACAAGCCATGGTATTATTACAGACAGCTAATACCTGACAATTAACAGTACTCTGCACCCAAAGACTAATTTCTTCAACCATAGCACAAGATATTTCGTTTGTTAAAGTGTTGGAACTTAAAGTGTACTCTTTGAATATAATTACAAATTTCTCTTGTAGTATTGTAAAACTACTGCTAATAAAACCACATAGCAAACGATATCAATTGTTAAAAGCTAATAAGGGAAAAATTTTAGTTCATATATTGCCTATTGCGTTAACTTGTGCAATCAAGAACATAACGAACGCACATTCATTTGATTGGTTTAATAAGACAAAGAGGGCGTGTGACGTTTCCAAGTAATTAGATGTCCTATAATAGTGGTGGTACAGACTCACCCAAGTAATTAGATGTCCTATAATAGTGGTGGTAGAGATGCTCAAATATTTCTGCTTACCGTGCATCGGCTAGAAACTGTAGAATCTAAACCAGAGTTAAGAACTGGATATTCACACAAATTGAACCAAGATTGCCATCTTAAATTGCTTGGATCTCTATGGTTGAACAGTACCAGTTTTAAGAATGATTTTCTGCCCAGTGGCATTGTGCATTAATCAGGCAATTGAGATGTTTGTAAATCAAATATCAAAACTTTGACAGCTAACTATTCCGGGAAGTTCAGCAAACAGTTTGGGGTGAACAACAGGCTACGGGATACGCGCAAGTTAGTGAAGAATTTAGGATAAAAGAGTGGAAGAGAATGAGTAATATGTCCGTGGCAGAGTTCAACATGGGGTGAAATGTCCTCTCTTGAATTGTTAAATAACCGGTCTTGGTCAGTAAAGGCTGACACGTATTTGTTCATACAATCATGCACCAAAAAGCATCTAGAGCACTTAGGAAATCGGAACTAGAATGACAGTCTGATAAAAGCATAGGCATTGCGATCACCAAATTTTGTTCTATACCCCCATTGCAGCAGTTCAACCAAATTGTTCGTTTAATACTAGATATGTAGAAAACAAACCAAAACATGAACCCTTTAGTTACCTGATTAAGCATCCACTTGAAGCCAACTGCCGCAGAGCATTCATTCTTGGAAGCACTGGTGAACCAGTCCAGATTATAGACCTTATCCAGAACTTCTTGAATGGAGGAACTATTCCCCCTCCTGTCTAAAACAGAGAATATTTCCCCATTTGAGCTCACATTTACGTGACTATTTAACAAAGTCTCAAACCAACCACTTCCTGATCTTTGCATTGATAATATTGCAAAGTATCTTACAGGATTATGCTCGCATTCAGACCTGAAAATTTCACCCAAAAAAAAAAACTTCAAGCATGCATTATTGAATTAGAAACAAAAAGACCAACAACAGAAACCGTAAGTTACCTGTTAAAGGTCTTAGGACTAGGGTAATGATCACCAGGGAATTTTAATTGTACAGGATCAGGATCAGAAGTTGGCCCCTTAAGGAGTTGGATATCTTCAATATTGATTTTACCTTGTGTGCCTATCTGCTTCAGGCAAACAACGCATACATAAACCCCACAGACCATTGCAAACATCAAAACTATCATCCTTGACAAAATTGAAGCTTTTTTAGGAGGCTTTAAGATTACTGTACTCTGCAACACAAAATGAAGAAAGAATGTTACTGGCGGAAGAAATTTTAAAACGACTGCAGGTTAAGTATTATATTAAATAGACGTAAAACAAATTAAAGCAGGGCAAATTAAGTTTAACAGGACAACAAATGTTCAAACGGTAACCAACAACAATAAGATATTACAAACAACAAAGAACTTGCAATAACGTACAAACGGCAGAGACCCCAAGTCCTCTTCCCCTTCTCCACCCATATCCCGACCGCGTTGGCCACCGACAACCATCAATAGAAAAAAGTAGTACTCTTGTTTTTTTTTTTTTAACGTCTCGGAATGGAGATTATGAAAGAGAAAACAAACAGATGTGCTATGAATCCAAGCCTAATAAGTTAAAAAGATAAGCTCAAAGATTACGAATATTAAAACAAAACAAAAAAAGGAACTCGAGCTAACCCCAGATCGGAACACACGCAAAGCTAAGTTGATGTAAAAATGTCTTCTACTTCCACCAATCTAACACAAAAATTTAAGAATAGTAGCAAGACAACAGCTTTCTGCAAAGCATAAAACAACTATAACGAAAGAGAAATTAAAGCGTTATCCTTTAAAGCCAGCTGAACTAAAACACACATAGTTAACAATAATAACACGGCTAAGGGAAAAAAGATCCACATTTTAAAGAGACCGTTGCTCTAATCCCGAATATAAAGATAAACAAGCTAAAAGGAAGCAAAAGGCGGAGTTGAGAAGATCACCTGGTTAACTACACATATGTACTCGGCCATTCTTATACCTTCAGAAGCTGAAGAAAAGGAGAACCCAAAAATGGTGAAAATTTATATACAGCTAAAACCAGAGCTCTCTCTCACACAAACATTATCTCAGATTATCGTAGTACACATCAACCCTGTCTTGTAGTCTTGGTGCCCCCAAAGAGAGAGAGCGCGATAAAGGGTAAAGTCGCTGGGAGAAAAGCAGCAATTTTAAGTACAAGTTTGGAGCTATATTCTCTTTTCTGATAATTGAAATCCTGGTGGGATTAAACGCCCAGGCTTTTTATTAATGTTTATTAGCCAACAGTCGTCGCTGGCACTGCTCTCTTTCACTTCTAGTTGTTGTTGGCCTCCTCTTCTCTTCTCCTGTTAAAGACTCTCTTTCCTAGATCTCCTCAATTAAACTAGATTTTTTTCTCTTAGCATTCGTATATGGAACTTGTAATATGTGAACCTACTGATATGCCTTTGTTTGCGTGTACAGTTGTCTTGAGGTTCAAATATATCAGTATCGTGTGAATGAAAAGTCCAGCCTCAAATAGTCTTTTGACTCGTGCGTTCTTCATGTTGATTAGTTTGTTTGGAAGGCAGGAAATTTAGTTTTTCCGGGACTTCACTGCTCAAATTATGAGATAAGTATCGAAAAATGGGTTTATAGATAACAATATTAAATCCACGATAAGTATTTAATTCAAAATTTTAGTACTTCAATTACTCATTCTATTTAATATTAGGGTTCAACCCTCGTAAGAATATTACCGGTCGTATCTACCTTAGCTAACGATCACTATCACCGGGGCTTACTTAACTAATAATAAAATTTAAAATTTTATGATTTTTAAGTATAGTATATCTACTAGTAAACGAAAATAGGAAATAATTTATAAAAGAAAGAACGAAAAAAATCATTTCAATTAATTATTTTTCAAGTAAATAATTCAAGTTTTTAGTCTTATTATATTGTAAATAACATACGTTTGTTACTTCTAATTATTTGTCTCTTACCTATTTTTTATTCTTAATTAATTCATTTTCTCATTTAATTATATTGTTGTTAAAATGATTATTTTTCTAATACATATGCTTAAATGAAGGGATCAACAAAGAATAGGTCTTATCAAGAACAAAGAAATATCCAATCCAATTATGATATATTTGATAGATTTAAAGTCAATATTATATAAAATACCATTATATATCTTAAAATAAATAAAAATAATTCAAGTAATATTGATCTTTGTTACTATTTTGTCTTGAAATTGTGGTAGATCCGAATGGCAACCTGATCCGATAAACTTGCGGTGCAACCTGACTTGGATAAAAACAGAAATCTGTGTTGAAAGCAAAGGGCTTGGGCCGATAGGCTTTTCTGTAAGAGAAATAAAGACCTGGTTGTAAAAGGGATCCATCTGTATCGTTTTTTTTCATAGTAAAAATACTCTCTCTGCTCTTGCTCGAGGACGTAGGGTAAATTAGCCAAACTTCGTTAAACTTTTGTGACGTTCTTTCTTTACTTTCGCTACTTTTATTGTGTGATTGTGCACATGAAATATAACAATCTTGATAACATAAAACCCACCAAAATAATAGCTAAGTGTCTTTTCCTGTATAAATGTGATTTGTTTGGTTTTGGCAACAAGAGAAAGGCAAGGGGTTAGGTGCGATAAGGAGCTTGTAATAAGCAATAGTTATTAAGAAACGACTGGTGGACCATTTCGTGTCTGATTCATTAAACTTTATTAAACCACATTTTAATCAACTTAATTGGCTTAACCATACCATTGACCAATCCACCTATATCTTAAGTGAAATGGGTTATTGACGAGTTGTTCAAAACACGAGGTTATAACTTATAACATGGGTTATGAGTTTTTGACAATAGCTGTAATGATCTCTATCCATTTGGAGATAACATGGTAGCTCCAAACTTCAAGAAGCTTTCAGCATCTAATATAAGGGTATTTTGAATTCAGTACAGCTGTGCACTAATGCTAGTGAAAACATTAAACATGAGGCCAATAAATTCATACTTTAAAAGATGCTTTTATTCAATACTTTGTTCCAGGTGTGATGACGTTATTTTGAGTATAAGTAGACATAAAATAACGTCATTTTTTGTATAAAATTGTACAAAGTCAAAACCAATCATTGTATTTTTATACTATTCCCGATTATGGTAAGGGCCGTAAGGCCTCTCGCATTAACTTATAGAAATTGTGAATTGGCCCCTGACAGTTGACACCGGAAGGTTAGAATTTCGAGCTGCCATAGTAATGACGTTCTGCGTTAGATTGAAAAGAATGTAAAATGATGGTATAATAATAGTAAATTGGAAGTAATTTCGAGGTTGGCAGTCATGAAAGTCGTTGGAACTGTTAATCTACATAGTAGTAATAATGGTAGCAGAAGAAGTTGCAACTTGGAAGGTAATTGTTAATAATATGCAAGTTTCACTGGCGATTTCTGATCACACCATAACCAATGCTTGTACAGGTCAGAAATAGAGCAGATGCATTCAAAGCTTCCGTAGAAGGCAACAAGCAATCTTTTTGGTTCAGGGAATCTATTATGCAAGTAGGGGTCCCCTGGAGAGACCCCAATGTTTGACCCTACGAGACATCAAAATTGAAGGGAGACTTAGTTGGAATGAAAAAAAAAAAGACGCTATATGTCGCAATAAAATAAGTTAAAAATTTAATTTAATTTTAAATTTTAAATGTAATTAAAGAAGATTATCAACCAAAAATTTAAAATTTAATTAAAAAAGATATTGTTAAATAAAAATTAGTTAATTTATTTTAGTTTATAATAACTTATTAAATTATGAAAATTGACCAATTAATTAATAAACTAGTCAATTTTTAACAATAAAAATTATTAAAGTAAGTGAAATTAAAAATCAAACTGATAGTTGAACGATTCAATATTTTTATGATTAAACTTGTCAAACCAATTGAATTTTTTAATCATTACTTCTTTTTACTTTTAAATTTGGAAAATTTAATTTAAAAGGAACAATGAAAGAGAGAGAAGATATTTGATAATATTATAAATACTAAAATATGTAAAATAAAATATAAAATCTCTAGATGAGTTACTAAATTTTTAAAAATTTTCACATAAAAATATTTTATTCTCTTAAGTTTAATAATAATTTAAATTTAGATATTAAGGAGGTCATTTATATGTTAGGGCTCCTCAATTAATGTATTTGTAATGTCCAATGCTTCTAAGCAAAGGCAAGATCAATCATCCTTTGTATTTATGTTCTAGAGAATGGTTAAATTATGTGAGTAGCATCTAGTAACGTAGGTGGGATCCATGTCTAGAAGATAAGATAAAGAAAAGGAACAAAAACAAAGCGAGGTGGGAAGTCATGAACATGGAAAGAAAGCCAATAACTTGGGTGACTTAATGGCTCGAAAAAGAAATGGAATTGGACAAGTCATAGAAAGGAAATAAGTTGACAAATGGTTGATGTCAAGCATGGCGTGTCACTTAGCCATGATTGACAATCGAGTTCTTCTTACTTTTATATGAAAGTGACCAAAAGCTGAACTTGTCAATTGCCCCCCCAAAACAAAAGAATCTATTTCTTTATTTCCCTCTTATTTTGTTATTATATTATGGCCAACTTGTGTGGTACTGTATTGTTATGTCCATTCTTTTCACCATCCTGAAAACATGACCGTTTCAAACTTTGCCTTTCCTGGACTCCACCGTTTGACAGGTACCTGATAAAGAGTCGTTTTTCTAACATTAATGCTCTACTTTATCTCTTTCTCAGGATCCAAACAGAATGAACAAACAAGTTATGAAAACCAAAATTCATAGCTGAAACCCTTAGTTTTCATATCAAGCTTAATGTCTCAGGATTGAATATATAGTACGAGGGATTTTTACAGTTGGAAGGAATATCGAGGGATGGTCTTGTTGTCTAATTAAAATTATTTAACAAGTCCAGTTTCTAGATAAGAAATATCACTTTTGTTAGACACTGCTCTACGCTTCTTATAGTGGTTTAAGTTTAGATGACGTAACATTTTAGTTACCTTATCGTTTCCCTCAAGTTGAAGGTTTCAACAAAACATCATTAAATTTGTATAGCATCCATTGCTCTGTTCCCACAGACACTTGAATTTTAAGTTGAGTAGTTTGTGGTGTACTTTGATTCATCGTATTATATTTATAACAAGAATAATTACGAACCAAACACTCTCTTCGCTCAACCTATACTTGTGGGGTCTAGGATGTGATCATTGTTATTAAGGTAATGCTTTTGAGGTAGCTCTTGACCCCCACAAATGGGTCCATATATGATAGCCAATAGCTTCATTTGGTCAGAGCCATCAACTAGGGTCATGGGTTATCTAGTGCCAAGTGGGAATTTTATGCCCGTTTGAAAGTCAAAAGCCATGGAGAGAGCTCTGGTCTAACCTATGAAATTTTTTCTATCACGCCTGTTAACATAAAAAGATTCAAATTCAACTCTTGACGTAGCAAAAATGAAAACACTAAACGATGGAAAGAGCCAGGAACCAGTCAGTGCCATGTCATCAAATGCCGCCTCTATGTATGAATAATGCATTTAATGACATATTAAATGTTTGTTTATTATATTTTTTTAAATGGATCATTTGAAAATAATCTACCTATTAATTAAAGGTAAGATTGTGTATTACTGAATCTTCCCAAGTCTTATGTTTAAGAGAGAATTTTAGGTGATTGTTGTTACTGTTTGTTTGTTTAATTGTGTGTTGGGAACTTGTTTGGATTGTTTAATTAAGTAATTAAATTTAACAAGAAACTTAACTACTCCAAATACTTTTATGACAAACTTACGGTTCATACCATTCCTTAAATCTCTCAAGTGATTGTTTTTTTAGTAAGTAATTGCTTTTTACATAATCAAAAGGGTTGTGGTAAAATATTCTTGAAAGATGAAATTGCTGAACCCATTTAGCAAATTTAAAACTAATAACACATAAACTTAGCATAATTATAAAGAGTTGAACGTTAAAGGAGTGCAACAGAGTTCTATTGGACTGCAAAATGGTTGGACTGCAAGTGTGGGTTTCTTATGAACTTCACGTACCATAGCTATGTATTTTTGACCGCAGAGATGGGCTTTGTCCACTTTCCCTGCGCAACTTTTGCTTGTTGGGTCTTGTTAGTTTGTTCTTTAATCATTCGATTGTCTGTCATAAGTAAGGATCTCCTCCCGGCTCCCTAATCATTTGAGGTCCTGATTTAATTGCATAAAGTCTTTTAAAAAATATTTTAAGCTGTTATAATATATAATTTATAAGTTATTTTACTTAAAATTTTATCTAATATATAATTGAAAGATAATACTTTCATCACTAAAAAATATATAAATATATACTTGAAGAAACCATTAGAAGGGAGGCAATTGTTAAAAGTTTGAAACTTGATCAATTGGCGATGGCTAACAGCAAACTCAACTTTGACATTTAATAAAGCGAAGTGTTTTGCACGAACAAGTTTTGGAATTTTCAAGCACATGTACGTGTACGATTTTTATTGATTTTTGATCGGTTAAATCGTGAGTTTAGGGAAGGTTACTATCCATTTCTTGGTTGTTCCATTGTTTATTCATATTCAAGAGTGTAGTACAAGAAAACCTTACGACTATATTTCATCGTCAATTTATACATTTTCCTATTAAAAGTTCTGTTCAATTAGACAGCTTTTGTATTTGCAGCTCCTGCAGGTTTTTCCATTATCGAATTTAGTTTGGCTAAAGATCGGTATCCTTTGATATTTTGTTGTCTTGCCATCAAGTTTGTGATTTGGAAAGAAAAATAGTGACTTGTATTGCTTGTCTGATGTTACATGTATATACATATACATGTACATACATCTAGGGTATAAAATATAAACAAGCCTAAACAGGCTCGCTTAATTACATAATACACTGATGCAACTTCCTAACGTAGCGTTTGGTTCATGTCTTTATGGGTGGAGACAGATGACAGGAACACAAAAGTCTTGTGCTCTATAGTGTTTGCTTGATGTCCCTATCTATTTTTGTCCCCATTCCAGAGCACAGAGACAGAAATTTTTTGTTCCTTCCAAGACTGTGGTACAAAATTTCTTGTCCCCGTCTCCAAAACAAAATACATAAGTAACTTCCAGAAATACCCCTTCCGCCACATAAGCAATTTTTCATTCTTAATTATATTATTAAACTCATTATTATTATTATTATTATTATTATTTATTGTTATTATTATTATTATAAATTTTGAACTTATGATTATTATTAATTATTGTTATTATTATTATAAATTTTGAACTTATTATTATTATTAATTATTGTTATTATTATTATTTATTATTATAAAATAATAATAATAATAATAATAATTATTATTATTAATTTTATTATACGAAATTTTGAACATATTATTATTATTATCATTATCATCATCATCATCATCATCATCATCATCATTATTATTAATTATTGTTATTATTATTATTAATTATTGTTATAAATTTTCTACTTATTATTATTCTTTTTATTATTAATATTATTATTTTTATTAATTTTATTATACAAAATTAATTATCTTATTATTATTATAATTATTATAAATTTTGTACCTATTATTATTACTTTTTTATTTTTATTTTTATTATTAATTTTATTATACCAAATTAATTATCTTAATAATAATAATAATAATATTATTATTATTATTATTAATTATTGTTATAAATTTTCTACTTAATAATAATAATATTATTATTATTATTAATAATATTATTAATAATAATAATAATATTATTATTATTAATTTTATTATACGAAATTAATTATCTTATTATTATTATTATTATAAATTTTGTACCTATTATTATTATTTATTTTATTTTTATTATTAATTTTATTATAGAAAATTAATTATCTTATTATTATTATTATTAAAATAATTAATAAATTATATATTTCCAATTATATTATACTACAGGGGTATTTTAGTCATTAACATTATTTTTATGTTCTGTCAATTGCAACCAAACACATTTCTGTCCTCAAGACTGAAACAATTTTATCTGTTTTGTCCATCACAACCAAACAACTCACTGTCTCAAATTTTTGTTCTGTTCTGTTTCTAAATTTTTGTCTCGTTTCGTCTCTGCATATGAGAGACAGTAACCAAACGCAACGTAATATTCCCCCTCAAATTGGAGCACGAAGATCTCAAATATCCAACCTGAAAAGTAACAACACAAACTGTTGACGATTAAGGGTTTTAGTAAACAAGTCAACTAGTTGAGCTTAAGACCGAACATAAGTGAGACTAATTTGCCCTTCCATGAGCTTCTCATGAGCATAATAACAATACACTTCTATGTGTTTGGTACGATCATAAAACACAGGGTTAGAGGCAATGTGAAAAATTGCTTGATTATCGAAAAGGAGTCGCATAGGTTAAGGATGAGGAATGCCAAGAGACGCAAGAATAGACTTAAGCCAAGTGAGTTCACAAGTAGCAACGACTATAGCGAGATATTCGGCTTCTGCCAATGAACGCGAGATTGTAGGTTCTTTTGTTGTTTTTCAGGAAATCATGAAACACCCAAGTAACACAAAATAGCCAGTGAGGGACCGGCAAGTCAACGAATAGGTAGCCTAATTAGAATCACTGTAAGCATGCAATTGGAGAGCACTATCATATCAAAGAAATACACCTTGTCTTGGGCTCCCTTTGATATAACAAAGAACACAATATGCTACATCAAATGTTCTTTACTTGGTGCCTGGAGAAACTGTGACAATACATGAACATAATAGCTGATTTCGGGGCAAGTAATAGTCAAATATACAAGATGGCCAACTAAGCGACGGTATTGCATAGGATCATTGAGAAGAGGACTCGAAGCCTTGGCCAGATTATGGTTCTGTTCCATAGGAAAAGATGTAGGTTTAGTAGCAGAAAGTCTAGCTTCAGACAAGATATCTAATGTATATTTCTGCTGTGATAAAAAAATGCCCTTAGGATTACAAGCCACCTCAATGTTGAGAAAATACTTTAAAACACCCAAATTTTTAATATGAAAACAAATGTTTAAATATTGCTTGAAAGCTACACATGCAACCTAATTGTTGCCAAACAATATAAGATCATCAACATAAACAAGCACCACAAGAAAAATGTTGCCTCGAAGGTAAGTAAATAAAGTATGGTCAGCATGAGACTTAATGAACTCATAAGAGCATAGAGCATAAGCAAGTTTAGCAAACCAGTTACGAGGAGATTGACGAAGGCCATAAATTGACTTACGAAGTTTGCACACTTTCGTGGGAATAGAAGAAGAGAAACCAGGTGGGAGCTTTATATACATTTCCTCTTGCAAGTCCCTGTAAAGAAATACAATATTAATATCTAACTGATGTAACTCCCAACCTTTGACCACAACAACAACTAACAAGATACAAACAGTAACCAGTTTTGCAACAGGAGAAAAAGTTTCACTGTAATGAATACCGACAACTTGATCATTTCCAAAGATAACAAGACGAGCCTTGTAACACTCGTTGGTACCATCAGAGTTGTATTTAATGCGGTACACCCATTTACACACCAAAGCATATTTACCTGGAGGAAGGTCCACAAGTGTCCAGGTGTTGTTTCTCTCTAATGCATCTATTTCTTTCTTCATCACTTCACACCAACGAGGGTCCTGAGTAGCCTCTTTATAACTCCGGGGCTCATATCCTACAATGACAATATCTAGAAACTTCGAGCAGGCAGGTGAGAAGCAATTATATGTGACATAATTAATTAATAGGTAGGGCATACGTAAAGAAGATGACGGAGAGATGGACGATGAAATGAGGTCACGGATACATGCCAACTGACACATATAATAATCATTGAGATATGTAGGAAGTTTATGAACTTGTTGAGGTTTACTGTTGTCATCTTGTGGTTCGGTGTGGGCATGTGAACTAACATCATTGATGGATGGTGGTGAGGACTCAGGGGCACTCCCCCTATTGGCGAGCTAGATGGCGCAGCAGTATCCTCCGAAGATGATGCGTGCGCTGGTGATGGTGCGTTTGGAGGAGACGGTACTCAAAACCAATTTTCAACATACAAAATAAATGGTTGATCATCAAGGGGAAGAGATACATCATGGTTGGTGAAAGGGAATGAATACTCATTAAAAATAATATCACGAGACACAAATACCTCACGTGTCTCTAAGTCATTAAACACACCAGCCTTTTTGCCCATGAGAGTAACCCAAAAAATCACACCGACATCCCCTAGCTGCAAATTTATCTCTATCTCTTGGTTTATTGTGAGCATAGCATAAACACCCAAAAACACGCATGCAATCCATCAATGGTGGTTTAGAGAATAGGATTTCGTACGAGGTTTTTCCTTTGTGATGCATATTTGGAGTCCGATTAATCACACATGCCGCTGTTAAAACACAATCCCCCCAAAATCAATCGACACGTTTGCTTGAAAGCACAATGCACGTGCTATATCCAAAATATGTCTATGTTTATGCTTAACACAACCATTTTGTTGTGGGGTGTCATTACAACTAGTTTGATGCTACATCATTCATTTACATTATAAAACTGCAACATGGGTCCTAAACGAAATTCTTGGCCATTATCACTTCTAGTAATTTAACATGTTTCCCAAATTGTGTGACAGTCTTAGCACAAAAATTATGTAACAAATCACCTGTCTCACTTTTTTAATTGTTACATATACCCAAATTGCAAGACTGAAATAATCCACAGTAGTAAGAAAATAACATGCTCCCGTAAGGGAACTCATCTGATAAGGATCGCAAATGTCTATATGAATTAATTCAAAACAATCAGTTGCACGACTGTCACTACTAGGACAACTTCTTGGAGTTTGTTTTGCTCATCAACACACATCACACAACTTATTTTTTAAACTGAAGTAGAACTAATGCCAGGAACAAAAGAGAGAAGTTGACTTGACAGATGACTAAGACGCCTATGTCATAAATCTGCTAACTCGGAGACCCTTGCAGCTAATGTAGTAGCAGCCTGTGTTAGTGGCTTATAGTAGTAAACCTCGTTATGCCATTCACCCGCTCCAATCGGCTTCCTTGAGGTGCGGTCCTGTATAACACTAATGTAATAAAAAATGTCACAAAATAATATAAATCAAAGCACAACCTGCCTATGGAAATAAGATGAACAGATAAATTGGGGACACATAAAACATGCTTCAAGACTAGTCCCGAGGAGAAGACTACTCAGCCAACCTTGACGGCTTGCGTTTGGGTGCCATTAAGAAGGCTAACTGGAGATGGAGTAATATCGTAAACATTACTAAGATGGGACAAGTTGCCTGTCATATGATCAGAAGCTCCACTATCAATAAGCCATAAATCACAATCGACATTCTTACCAGATAACTTATCTGATGGAGAGGCACGGAATATGTTCAACAAACACTGAATTTAATCTGAATTAAGACCTGGTATAATGGGAAGTGTATTGACAAGAGATGGTTCAGGGATGACTGAAGAACCACAGATAATGGTAGCATTGACGGAAGCAACAGAGGACGATTGTGCAACATTGGCAGTCGAACTAGAGGCACTGTGGTTATTGGTGTTTTGATACCCCCTAGTCTTTGTCCTCGTCCTCGTCCTCCAACACCTCTTAGGATCTCCCTATTTGGATAATTTTCAGTATGATCATAACACCGTTCGTAAGAATGGCCAACACTATCACAATAAGAGCAATAAAGACGAGGTCGATCACCATGTTGTTGATTAAAATTTGTTAAGCTTCCTTTGGTCGAAGACCTGGCCTGAACTGCGAAATCGTTGGCTAGAATAACGTCATTACGGGAGGTTATGGAATGATTTTCTCTTCCTGCACAATCATCGAATATACTCGAGACAAAGGGGGCAGTGGATCAGTGATCAAAATCTGTGATCTGACAGTGCCAAACGTTGGTGCATCTAGACCTATTAAAATTTGGTATAATTTTAACTCTTTGAACTAGGCCACAAACTTAGAAATATTTGTGGGTTTGTGAATTGCAATTTCGTCCCACATAGCTAGTCGTTTAGTGTAATACGACATGACAGTTAAACCTTGCTTCTTAATACTTGCAAGTTCAGACCACATTTGATACAATTTAGAACCATTATTGACAAAAAAACGTAATTTTAGATTATCTCATAAGACTGAAGCATCATTAATACGATTTATAATAGCATAAACTAAAGAATCTAGTGTATTTTTAATCCATTTAACAACCATAGAATTCACAACATCCCAGGCTAACAAATTAGGACTATCCTTATTCGGTCTCGTAATCGATCCATTTATAAAACCTACTTTATTTTTTGCCCTAAGACTAATTGTAAATCTAGCCTCCCAAGAATCATAATTTTCTCCATTTAATACCAATTTTGTGAGTAGCAGACTGGTAGCATCAGACAGATGCAAATAATAAGGCAGAGATGGATTAGAAACAAGGAAAGTAGACTTAGGCGTACCGTCCTTTGGAACATCAGACATGGTGAAACAACTTACAACACAACGGTTCAAAAAAGGCGACGACGATGCTTAAAGAGACAAACGATGCTTAGATATTAGGGTTAGGCTCTGATATCATATCAAGTTTGTGATTTGAAGAGAAAAGTAATGACTTGTATTGCTTGTCAGTTGTTACATGTATATATATATATATATATATGTACATACAACTAGGTATAAAATATAAACAAACCTAAACAAGCCACTTAATTTACATAATACATTGGCCCAATTTCGTAATACTGGCTACAAACATACCTCAAAGGTGCTTGCATCATAGGAATTATGAAGAGAATTATAACTTATTCCAAAATGCAAAAAAAAACGTACATTTTTTAAAGTTAAATTTTCAGTGTTTTGACATAAAAATGCCACTCAAAGCATAATCAACATAGTATGATCGAAGTTTTTGTAACAAACTTGTCTTTATATACACATTTAATCATAGTTAAACAATAATCATAATTTATTAAACTATTTCAATGACTACTAGTTAATTAAATATTAGTATCATCATATGAAACTACAATGTTCTGAGTGCAATAGTTTCATTTTAAATTTAAATGCAATTTGGATTGGTGAATTTTAATTTAGTTTATGCGCAAATTTTCTCTTTTTTTATTGTTTCATTGAGTAATGTTAATGATAAAAAAGAACAAAAGGTCATGTGAAAATAATAGTCATTAAAAAATTGAATTGGTTGGGTCGATTTAATTGTGAAAATTTTGAACTGATTAATTTAATTTTTTAATCTAGTTTTCAATATTTTAGTTCGATTTACTTGAATAATCTTTATAGTTAAAAATTGATTAGTTTATTAATTAATATATCTTTAGATTTTATAAACTATTCAATTTTTATAAACCAAAATCAATTAAATTAAATTTTATTTAATAGTCTTTTTTAATTAAATTTCAAAATTGTATATAAACAAGAATAGTTTCCTACAATCATATTTCAAATTTTCAAATTTATTTAATTTTAAACCAAATATAATAATTTAATGTCGGTTGAAACTTTTAAACTTTAAATCTTTTGTCTTATTGGTTTAACTTTTTATCTAATTTTTAGAACATTAAAAAATAGATAGTTTACATTGAATTTTAGATTGTAAAATTTGGATGCCAGACTTTGAGGTATAACTATACATGATGGATGGTGGAATAAGTAAAGGTTGGTGAACTCACCGCAAAATGTCTTCATTCGTTAGTGGAATCAATTTGCAGATGACTCTCTTGGAATTGGAGTGGAAGCTTAAATCATTAAATTTCAGTGAAGTGTTAATTTCTTTATGCCAAAGTAGCATATTAATCAGAGATCTTGATGTACTAACGGTGAATTTAATTCCATTTCCAATTTTCGTTTCTACTACTTGTCTTTTACATAAAAATAAGACCAATTTAACTAATTCTCCATGTATAAGGTGTAACACTAAATCAAGTTGTCACAATATGAAATGATCTAAAGATTGGTATAAATAATTGTTTAAATATTTTATATAGTTTTAGACTAAGTTGTATTAGATAAATTAATAAAAGGAAGAGTAAAGTATCTTAATTAAAATTTAATTATGATAAGTACTCTTTTTATGATAATTCAAAAAAAAAATTCTAAGAAAAAATGAGAGAAACAAAAAGACTTGACGTTAAATAGAAAACATGTACTTTTCATAAATATCAAAACAAGAAGAAAAATTGTATATGTAATGACAGTCATCGATGGGCTTAAGGAATAATTAGATGATGCAATAGGGTGGATTTGAATTTAAACTAATTACAGGAATGAAGTGATCTAATAATGGTACGCCCTTTCTTTAAGATCACACCGAACATTAGACCTTATAAAAAAGTTTATTAAGTGGTCATATATATTATGTTTTAATTTGGTATTAGACATGCGGTGATGATAGAGAGAAGTGGGATTATCCAAACCCACGTAGAAATAAGCATACCATTCTACTACTCTGGTTTCTAATCTCACCTTCTTATATGTTTATTTAAGGTTAAGCTCATCAGGAAATAACTCGATAATGAACATTATTAATAATGTAGCAAGACCCCAACTTGCCCTGGAATTCAGTTGTTTTTCTGCCTTTTCTTCCTTCTAGGTGTTGCAAGGAGCCAAGTCTTGACATTGTGAAAGAAAACATGGAAACCATGTACTCGGTTGGTTCATTGAGAAAGAAACAATGAAATATGGTACTAAACTCTATGTAATTATGCATAAGATAATGTCTCTGGACCAACAGAACAGAACCATAATATATAAAGATCATCTCTTAAATTCGACCAGGTCGGCTTATGATGCGTTTGACTTTTATATGCTTATTAATTATTACAAGCATTGGCTTGGATGACCAGAAATATAGGAGCCAAGATTTATTAATAAAAGTAAGTAAAATTCGTTGGATAAGATATTTAATTATGTTCTTGAACAGATGTTGTTTTCCTATTAGTTAATTGGTAATATTTCTACCTCCAATTATTTTTGTTCAGGCACTCAAGAAACTATTTATATATCTCCCTTATAGTACACAATATACGCTTGAGAGTTGCAGAGAGTTTGGAGCTTCAAGGAATTCAGAAATGGAGAGAGCGACGTACTCAGTCAACATTCAACCCCCTTGTTATGGCAATCTAATAACTGTTCTCAGTATCGACGGAGGAGGAATTAAAGGAATCATCCCAGGAGTTGTTCTTGCTTATCTTGAATCTGAACTTCAGGTATATATAGTAAGCTAGACATGCATGATTTGATCATTCCAGAGTTTTGAAGCTACTAAGGTTGGTTTTCATTGTTTCAGTGGTAAACTTGGTAGGCCTTTTTGGATTCGTGGGTGTAAACTAAATTCTGAATTTAAATCACACACGCACTTCTTCAGTTTCTTCTTTCTTATTACTTTTGATTCTAACATATATCATGCACGTCGACTGATGTAGAAACTTGATGGTGAAGATGCGAGGCTTGCAGATTACTTTGATGTAATTGCAGGGACGAGTACTGGTGGTCTCGTAACTGCCATGTTAGCTGCACCTGACGAAAACAATCGTCCACTATATGCAGCAAATGAGATAGTGCCATTTTACCTGGAAAATTGCCCTAAAATTTTCCCACAAGCAAAGTAAATTTTAGTGTTCACTTGTATAAAAAATTTATATGTATCTTACTAACATTTGCTCGACTACAGCAATTTCATATCTTTCGTTTTATACCATCTTAATCGAAGCAACTCATGCAGAGGTCCACTAGCTTCGATGGTAAATATATTAAAAGCTTTAACTGGACCAAAATACGACGGAAAATTCTTGAGGAAGCTGGTAAGAGGGAAGTTGAAGAACACAAAATTGCACCAAACGTTGACGAACGTGGTTATCCCTACATTTGACATCAAGATACTCCAGCCAACCATCTTCTCTTCATACAAGGTTTATTGTCTAAGTGTCAAAGATAATACATGGTGATGGTGTTGTTCCTTAATTTCAATGTCGTGTGTCACGCCAAGCACTTTCTATTTGCTTTCTTGTTTGCTTGAGTCTTCCCGTAAAATATTTATTACTTTGTTTCACCAACTGCAGAAGTAAACATTTCTTTTTATTTGGTTATATGTATGCCTGAAATGAAGGTGAGTGGAGACCTATTGATAGATGCTGATCTTTCGGATATATGCATAGCAACCTCTGCAGCTCCTACTTATTTTCCTGCTCACTACTTCAAGAACGAGGACAGTACTCAAGGGAACTTTAGAGAATTTAACCTCATCGACGGGGGCATGGCTGCAAATAACCCTGTAAGTTTCTAACTACAAATGGAAAATATTGATCAACTGAGGAGTCTAGTAGCCTAATCTAAAAGTTTATGGACTCGCCTTGATTCAACTTTGGTTGGATGTTGGGTAGCCATATACAAATCGTGAAGGAAAAAATTGCTGACTAATCCTAATTTCTTGGCCTTATGCCACCCACCCACCTATACAAATTTAATAATAAATTCATAAAGGAAGCATGACTCAATATTTTTTTATTATAATAAAATGACTAACGTCAAAATTAAAGATATTTTTCTATTCAATTAGATTCAAAATTTTAAAATACATACATTAAACTTTCTAATCACTAAAAATTAAATATAAAAATTGAAATTATTGGATTAATCGGATTTTTTATGAAATCTATATAAAAGCTCTTTAAAAGTAATTATTGAAATGAAACTCATTCTCCAAACTCTTCACATTTATTTGTAAAGGGTATTAGTTTGTTCTTTTCTTATCTTAAGCTTATCGTCCTTTGACTAGGATTGTTACTAGTTTCCCATTTTGGAGAATGTAGTACACTGGCGGTATTGATTTGTCGAACATTTTTGACTTACAGTCACTGGTTGCAATAAGGGAAGTTATGCGACAGATAATGAAGAAGAACCCACATTTCCTGCCAATTAAGCCATTGGAGTATGAACGTTTCCTTGTAATCTCAATAGGAACAGGCTCAGACAAGAATGGAACAAAGTACACTGCTAAAATGTCCTCTAAGTGGGGGGTGATAAGCTGGTTATATGAGAATGGATCTTCTCCCCTAATAGATTGCTATAGTCAAGGTATCGCAGATATGGTGGATTACCACAACTGTGTGGTTTTCGAAGCCCTTAATTCTGAAAACAACTACCTTCGAATTGATGTAAGCTCTTATATCTCTGCCCTCTTCATGATTATGCATGGCTAATTAACATATAATAAGCGAGTTACGTATCAAGTGATGAATTTCGGCCATAAAATTCATCAGGACGACCAATTGAAAGGACATGAATCATCTGCTGATTATGCTACAAAAGAAAACTTGGAAAGTTTAGTTAAAGTTGGAGAGACATTATTGAAGAAACCAGTTTCACGCATGAATTTAGATACCGGCAGATATCAACCTGTTGAGGATGCTGGTACTAATGAGGAAGCACTGCAAAGGTTATAAGATACTTCTTCCTTATTGTACTCAATTGAAGTGTTAGGTGAAATGTTTCAATTTACACTTTTGTTGAATGTAGGTTCGCAAAACGACTTTCTGATGAGAGGAGACTCCGGGAGTCCAAATCACCACCATCAAAGAACCAAGATTGATACTTCCAGTATATCCAAATTTCCTATTGATATTGTTGTTCTTTGAATGCATTTGTTGATTTTTGCGCATTATGTCGTTCCATTAATTCCGGTGCCAGCAAACTTACGTTGTGATTTTTAGTTTTCATTTTTTTAGTGTATATTTTTTAAATAAAAATAAAAATTTGTTTAGTTGTTAATATTAATATAGTTAGATTTTTATTTCTGATGATAATGACATATTACATAAAACTTAAAATTTTAATTTTTTAATTAATGAAATATATTTTAATTACTTATATAATATTTAATAATAAAATTTATTTTATTTAAATAAACAAGTTAAAAATTGAAAATTTTATTGTAAATATATTTTATTTATTAAATCAAAGTTTTTTTTGGAATTTGTAAATAGTGAAGATATTTTAAATTTAATTCTATCTAATAATAATTATTAAATTAATTTTATTTATTTTAATCACATAAAATAAATAAATAAAGCTATTTATAATTTTTATCAATAATTAATATACTAAACAATTAAATAATATATATTTAATCAAATTAAAAAATAAAAACAAAAATCATTTTTGTAATTTTCATAAATTTTGAAAACCGGAAAAAACCAAAACTAAAAACAGAAAATAAAATTTTAAACAAACATATTTTTTTCATTAAACTTAAAAACAAAAACATAAAATATAAATGAAAACAAACAGGTACAGTAAAACTGTGTTTTTATTTATTGTCAGTTTAATATGGATGTTACTGTAATTGGATGATTATTATCACATAAGGCAGAAAAGATGCCCAAAATTTATTAGATCTAATTCCATACATTAAAGATAAAAAAAGAGGCGTCGCTTAAACATAGGTACACTTGTATAATATACATAATATGTAGCTTGCAAAGTCTTTGACATAGATGTCGTAAAATACTGCTAGAATCGATGTTTCAAATTTGTTATCTTGCAACTTGTAATCTTATAGAACCCAAACTTGCAATAATGATAACCCAAATTAATATAAAAAGCATTTAATTGATCTTTTAGGCTTTAAATCAAGTCTTGTAGCTATATTTAACTACAAAAAGTCTCGTTTGAAGAACAGTAACCCCTTTTGGGTTTTCAGTGCATTATCATGTTGTCTTGTAGAAATTAAACCGGCTGGAAATATACACAAGAATAATCCAACTCATGTTCTGAACATCACCTGCACGAGGCTCCTAAACTGATGAAAGGGCAGAAACAAAGAAAGAAAAATGTAAACGGCACATTTACATGAATCGCGTTCTGGCTTCATCACACTAATTTAATTGATTATGCTCTTGCTCTGCTCTCGCCGACTAAAACAAGCAAACATAAGCAGAAGCCCAAGAGACAAGTCTTATGTTTCAGAGAGTCTGTACCAATTCCACCTTTTTGTTTCGCCCTTTTTGCTTTTTGTAAGTAGATGCACATACACCAAAACAGCACAAATTGAATAAAGAAATAAGTGGAAGTAAATCAAAGAATTGTATCAGTTTTACAGGGGTCCCAAGACACAAGCTATGCAAATATTTGTTGGATGACAGTCTCAGCATTTCCATTATACTGAGCGAGAAGATGGATGGCATCAGCCCTCGGCAAAGCAAGAAATTCCTGGATCCCAAAAAAGAAAATCGAGGTTAAACAGTCAGGCTCAAGTATCGAGCTTTGTTAAAGGTTTGTTTTCAATACATAGCAAAAGAATTAGAATGACTTGGTGTTAGAATTAACTTAATCTCCCAAGAATTATCTATACATTTGCATGATTTCATTTCAGGAAAGGAGACAGATCACCCAAAAGGAACAAAGAAAATTTTAAAAGATAAAACAGTAAAATGCACTTCTAAGAAAAGAAGGGGCAACCAACCATAACTTTGAGGATGGCATTTTCATCACAAACATCTCCAGATGAAGCTTGAGTTGGACTGTTACCATCTTCCGAAACCTTAACACTTGAAGATGATGTTACTTGGGAGTATCCTTGGGTACAACTATCAGTATGTGACTTCGACGTGGAACAAACAGAGTCAAATTGAGTATTGACGTCCTTCAAGGAATCTATCCTGAGAAGACTTTCGAAACGATCCTTACACATTTGTAGTCTAAACCACTCATTATGGGTATGAAGGGTTGCTCTAATTATTCTCATAAGCTGTGGTTCTTCAATACCGAGCCTCCTACCAAATGCAACCTGTGAAATATTTTGAATTTTTTAGTAAAATGATATGCAGGCACAATCCAAATTTGCATACTCATTGGTCAAGGAAGGAAGATTGCTGTATCAGTAACCTAGTTTTAAAATGTTCTGACATTTTCTCTCTCGTGAATAATAACAATTGCCAAGATTCTGGCAGAAAAATTCAAGTAATCACTCGATTAAGGCAAGGCTGGGTCCTCTAGAATATAAATTCACCTTCAAGATAAAATTCATGTAAATGGGAGAAGCTACAAAATTCACTGATGTTTGTTGAAGATATTTTTACCACGTGACATTCACCTGTTCGGGCATTTTACAGTAGTGAGTCTCAATAAGAGCTTTACTCAACAAGCAAGAATACCAAAAGCTTGATAACAAGTTCACCAACCGTCCTGATACTTAGGAACCATGAAGAACTTTCCAAAAATATTCTTCATTCCTAACTATGAGTTGCCAAACTGGTGCCTAAGAGTCCAAGATAGACAAACCTTGGTTCTGTGAAATAACATGCCTTACATCCCAACAGGACATTGGTAAAACCAATTATTACAAACATTTCTAAGTAACGGAATCATCATAAGTGCAAAATATAAAGAGTAAATACTCCATTTATTGGGAATACAAAAAATCTACATTGTCCTCTATTTAAGCATTCAAAATTTACCTGGAGAGAAGTTGCAAGGGCATGTAAAGGTAAGGCCTTCCCAAATGCATCTTCATTGGGTCGAAGCAATGCCAACAAAGTCTCCTTTAAGGCCTTCAGCAGAGAAGGATCTCCAGCTGCTAAAGGGCCCAAGGATGAGCATGCAACCTTTAGGGCACTTGCATGATCACCAGAGCTGACCAGCTTAAGAAATTCAACCTAAAACCGGTGGAATAAATACAATAATTTCTTCAAACACTTACCCTTTGTAATTGATACAATAACTTCTTTAAACACTTTCCCTATGTAATTGCTTTAACAATCAAAGTATAGTTCAACATTATTTACCTGCTTTAGTTGGAAAAGTAAATTGGGATTTTGCAGGAAAAAACTCGGATCCAAAGCATTAACTTCTTCTACTACCTCTGCAGCCATTCCTCTACTTGCTAGTTCCTTCATTGCTAGCACAATCTCGTATTTATCATCCCTTTGATTTATGTCCATTGTGCAGTGACTTTCGACATGCTGCAGAAAAGTATTCTATTACATAATGATTGATCACTAAGACAAACAATAAAATACAGAAAAGATACCTGGTGTTCCATTGGCACAATGGTTCGATTGGTAGTAGAATTTGTTTCTTGCTTAGAACATCTATTGACATAAACAGCAGGAATATAATCTTTTTCATCATGCCTCCCCCTCCATCTCTTGCGTTTGTTTCTTTCTCTGGTTAGATAACTTCTATTTCTTTGAAGAACTTTTGGAATTGCAGGTTTTTGCGACTCACTTGTGCTGCAATCTTCACAATTGCTAGTTGATTCACAGACGAATCTTAATTCAACGTCAGTTCCCTGATTGTTGTTCAAATCCGCATTGCTTTCAGGAGAACCGTGCATGCAAGCATTGCTTATGGAAATCTCACCATCAGAGTGTTTACTGGTAGCAAGATCCACTTCAACAGAACAGTTTGATGAACAATAGCCAGTGTCTGCTTGACTAACTTTTAAAGGGTCAGAAAGGGTTTGTGTTCCTGACTCTGAAAGAAGAGCACAGTAGAAATTAGAAGTGAAATACAGAATGAAACAGGACATCATAAACTGAAAAAGAAAGTGAAATATACAACAATAAGCACAACATTTACCTATAGGGGATGAAAGACCAGAATCGACAATACCCCTGTATATGCAGTACTCATGGACAAGCTCATCATAAAGAGAAACGTCTAATTTCATTCGACATAATTCATTCTGCAGCAGATGAATAAAATCACATATTTGAGAGATCAAATATACACTGGGATCTCTTAATTCTCACGCAAGGCATGGAGCACACACAAGTCTAGATACATAAAAAGAAAAAATTATGATAAGTTCAAACATCTGGCGATGAAAGACATAAACCATAGTGAAAATGATACCACTGATGCTAATCAATTTTGAACATGCAATTCAAGCTTGAAGAGTTTGAATTCCTTCGACCAGGTCTTGAAAATATACAGGTCTTATTACCTTTTAAAAATCAGAGCAGCTAGAAATAAGAAACAGGAACCCAAACATATGATTAGAATGTAACATATTTTCTATCCAATCCAACTCTGACCCAGTGCCGTTCAAATCGATAAGACAAATAAAAGAAGTTTGTTCATCAGAATACCTAACTGCTTGGCACTACCAAATTATTTCTCAACTCTGTTTTAAATTTTCAAACATGGACCATTGCACCAAAATTCCTTTTGAGCATATGTAATACAAAGATACCTGAACTATATATCTGATGCATTGCTATCATACCTGGAATGCCTGAAACAAATCTCCCTTGGCAAATCTCAAGCTATCAACTGCACCTTGTCTTGTGAGCTCCACAGCATGTGCAAGAGCTTGAATATCCACCTATATCCCATTATGAGACATGTATGATAAATAAGATAAATGTTCTAGTAATGGTAGGTTAGAGGATAACAATAACATATGGCTCTCAGTTTAGCTATTTCATATATAATCAATGGAATGCTAGCACAACAGTTTCCTGCATTCCATTTCTAAATACAGAATTAATAGTCCAAAATCAAGAAGAATCACCTCATCAAAAGGTGGCACCTCATAAAGACTCTCCTGTGGAACAGCAGGAGGATCACGTTCCTCTAGAAGCAATCTTTCTGTAAGATCTGAAATTGGTGATGGTGTTCCTTGACAAAGGCAAAAGCTTTTGTGAATGCTGAAGAACAAAGAAGAGAATAAAGAACAATCACCTCAATGAGCATGAAAAGCATGTAACCAATAGATTTCAGAAAACTGTAATTCGGGGATAACCTTATCAGATATTTCAATGTCATAGAGAAAACAGGATCATATGCATGTAATTGAGCTCTTAACACAGAGCATACTAAGCCAGCAATGTCAAGTCTCCTTGTTTCAGACCACTGAAATATATAACATGTGACGTTAGTGCTCCACTTACAATGATATACCCTTGACATGTATTATCGATGTTCAACCATACTTGCAAATAAATTAGGTAAACGAAACAAGTTGCATCACTTCCCTTTGTCTCAACGCATAATTTGTTTCAGGTTGAAGCTCAACAATCAAGTAAACAATCATGTTAAAAAGTGAATTTGATCCACAAATAACAGCTATGTAGAACCATAAAAAAGAAGTACGTGTCCGAAACGCAACAAAAAAAGATATATGTGCGAAAATTTTCTCTACCCATAACCAAAGAATCAAAGATGAAAGATCACATTTTGAGATGGCATCAGCCTCGAATGAGGAGGATGAAAGTCCTTTTCAAAACCTTATCAAGAAAAGATTCCCAGAGTACATACAGAACCTACTAGAATGTCAAGGTATAAATGTTGGGAATGAAAATAGAACAGAAAGTTCACCTCATTAAACACAGGAGAACTGTCATCATCTTTGTTGAATATTAAGGCAAGAAGAACATGCTTGAATTCCTCATACGCTTCCTTGAACACAGATTGAAACATTTGTTAGTCTCCATAGAAACAAAACAGAGAAGAAGATTATATGCTAAAATTGCAAAGATAATTGGCCAGAAGCTCAAACAGAATTAGATGGTAATAGAATCACAGAAAGCCAACACAAAGTTGGTTCAGTGATCATAAACATGACATGGAACTTTAAAATCAGGAAGTTTTGCTAGCCAACTAGAAGAAAATTCCACATAATATACAGTTAAGAATAGGAAATCCAATATTGTGAGAAAATATACAAGCTGTTTATCAGTATATGTAATCAAATTCAACCATCTTGACGTCTTCTAAAGATAAATGTTACGTAAATTCCAATGCAGCAAGAAATCACTAAAGCCATTCTAATCTATAAGCCTCAAAAAAGCTTCAACTTTTTAGAAGATTGCAAAAACGACAAAAACAGGCTAACAAGAAGGCATACGCATAAAATAACCTTTTTATAATCAATAGAAGGACTTCAGTTTTCAGTTTTTACTTTTTACAAATAAAAAAGGCACGAGCAAATAAAAGACCATTTCTCTTTTTGAATTTAGTACCAAATCTCCAGATGCCTAAAAAAAATAAAGTTCTGCCAGTGATAGCACATAATCATTCGTTAACACGAATAAATTAGACGTTTTATTCACTTCCAGTTAAGAACTAAAACTATTCAAGGGCGATCACTAAATTGGATGAGTAAGAGATTGGAAAAATAGATGTGCATACCGGATAGGCGTCAAGTGCACAAGGAGCAAGACACGTTCTGATGCATTCGATTGCAGCAGCTTTACACTCTTCAGTCCCTCTCCTCAATAGCTCAATAAATTTCTTTGAACACGCAAAAAGCGGTAAAAAGTAAAATCAATCCTCGATATTAAAAAGTCTAATAGAAACAAAAGCAATCAACTTATTACAATTTAACAGTTTGCGGATAATCCCAAAATCCTCCTGGTTAATCAAACCTAATACACCATTTCCCGCCATTTTCTCTACAAACCTGCTTCTGCAGCCGAAACAAAAAGCGATGATCGTCGAGAATGAACGGCCCGTGGACCCGGAGAAGGTCGATGGCAGAGTCAATGTCGCCTGTTTCCAAGCACCGTCTGATCTGGCGAATGATGAGTCTCGAATGATAAGAAGAAGACGAAACCGAAGAGGAGGAAGGAGAAGAGAGCTGCGATGGCGATGAGAGCGAGTCCTCAATTAAGTTCTCCGATTTCGCAAAATCAATGACAAGCGAGTCAAGAGCTTCCCAGTTCACAGGCGTGGAGTCCATACGATTGCTTGTTTCCATGTGGTCACTTAAATTTTCCGGGCAAATTTCGGGTGCGTAAGAAAGTTTGGGAGTGTTTGGTTCAGTTTTTGATTTCTTTTTCGGATTTTTTTCTTTTTATATGAGGAAAAAATCCCCTACAGGCTACAACCGAGAAAGGCGGCGATGTGAGGTCAAAAGAAAAGTGGGGGGATTTCGGGTTATATGGGTGCCACGTGTCTTTTAATTACGTGTGGTTGTACTTCAGGGGCTTTACTAGCGTAACAGCTAAGGTGAACACAGTTTCTCACTCCCGATGACGTAGAAGCCTTTGAGTTTAGCAACAGCTCTTGCACGGTCTTAGCCTGTTAGCCAAAAAGAAACCCTGGTGTGAGCTTTTCTGCTTATTAAGAGCAATGTTATACAAACCGTATCAATTCTGACATCGGGCTAAGTTTTAGTACGATATTGGTCAATATTAAATATCGTTTCAGATAATTTTTTTAATTTATAAAATAATTTTTGATTTTTTTAAAAATCGTAAAATTGTCCATTATTATATTATACGATATACTTTATAAGTTTACATCAATTCTGTTTCTAAAAATTATAATAATAAAATTTAAAATAATAACATTTTATTTATTTTTATTAACAACAATTTTTATATATTTCAGATATAAATACTAACCACAATTAATATATAAAAAATATTATATAAATATAAAATTAAGAACAATATAAAGTATTTAAAATATTTTAATTTCATTATATAATAAATAATAATTACATCAAAACATCAAATAAAAAAACAATAAATATTCTTTAACTTTCTAACTGTTTCAATTACAACAAGAGTTTGTCATGAGGAAAAACTAAGTGTTAGCTTAAGGTTTATGATTAACGATTTTGATAATAACTATATAATATTTCAAAATTCAAATTGAATTTATTTCGTTGTATAATTAACAGTCTTATTCTCAAAAGAAAATAAAATTATAAGAAATACGCTTTCTTTCTTGCAGGAACCTTCATTATGAACTTACCTTATTAGAAATGGTTCATCCGAAAGGATCTTACTAATTATGAAGGTTGTATATTAGTACTGTGATTACTGGAAGATTTTTGGTAAAGATGACATCGAAATTATTCATATTCAAATTGATCCAGTTGAGTAAGATTATTCAAATTCAAATCGATCCAATTGACTAAGGATGCAAATGAAGCAACGATTAATTGAAGAAAAGCCTATTTAAGGAAGAACCAATGCAATTATGTACAACAATTGAACAGAAGCTTGCGAAGCTATATTGTCGAAACTCATCAAAAGCATATACATTCTTGATAATGATATATTTCTAAAATTTGACTTATGGTTTAGAAAGTGAAATTCTGTTAAGAGAGATTACTAAAGTTCATATCGAACAAACCTCATTTTTATTTGAGAACTTGTAGAGGCTAGTAAAATACTACTAGTGTGAAAGGTTGAAGAACCTTAAAAAATATTAACTTGTGAGCTTAGAGAGGCTCGCCAAACTACTACTTGATTTTATAATGAAACACTTAAATTGGATACTTGAAGACTGGACGTAGACTTAGGTTGTACGTCGAACTAGTATAATTGGACCGCGTCCTTCTTCTCTCTCTCTCCTTATCTTTTATATTTTCGTATTATATTGTGTGTGTAATCATTTTAGTAAGAGGCTCCTTTACTTTTATAATAGATCTCTTATATTTTCAACTTGCTGACGATTCCTTTCAGTTTTAACAGGCGCCTTCTGTTTTTAAATTATTTTAACATGATTCATTTTTAGTAGGCTCCTTTCGTTTAAGCAGGGTCTTATCATACAAAAGGCTCCTATAGCCTAACAAGTTCCTGTCGTTTAAAAAGCTTTATTGTCTGATAGGCTCCTACTATTTTATTCGTTAACTAAGATCTGTTTTTTATACGAATTAAAGTAACTTGCAAAAAAGTTTATTTTAGTCACACACAATTCACCTCTCTTTTGCGTGTGTTTGCTTTATCACTAAGTAGAAGTGAAATCTAAAACAAAAACATTTACAATTGCATTACATATATAGAATTTAACAATAATAATAATAAAAACACCCAGTATGAATCTTGCTGCTTCGCAGGATTTGAAGAGATCCAGTAGTATGCAACCTTACCCTTAACTAGTAGAGAGACTATTTCCAAAATATATAAAATTTAACATATACATCAAATATAAGTAAAATTAAAAGAAGAGGAGAAACAAAAACTTGGAACTTCATTCAATCTTCTAGGGGATACTCATTATAACTGTACTGACCCTAAGTATAATTTGGTACAATATCCTCATCATTAAGAGGAGTCTCATCATCATCATCATTTAAATTCAATGCACTAAATGACATGTCAATGCTTCTCCATCCAAGATTATCTTCTAAGTTAATCACATATACTAATCTCGGTTCCTCAGAAACCCATTTTGCCAATAGATCAATCAATGTAAATTGGATCTACTGAGCTACTTATTCTATTAAGAGTCCTAGTAAACAATAAGATCTAATTATTTAAAAAATTATAAGAAATTATATCTAAATTAATAATGATAATAACATACCTTTCCTGAAGCTTTAAATTGCAACGAACGAAGATCAAGTTATTCAATCTCTTGTGCTTCAATCTATTCCTTTTCTTGAAATGGATGAATTCAAAGTGCTTCAGTTCCTTTCACAGCCTGTTACACTCATACATTAACTTAAATTTCAAATTACAAACCTTTGCAATTTTGGAACACCAGTTCCGAATTGATCCCACTAAGAAACTGTAAGTCGTAAGACAACAAAAGTCGCATTATAAACAAAATAAAGTGATAATTAATTTTCAAACAGTATAAAAAGGCAAAAAGCTAATCCCTGGAGACAGTTTTGCTCTTTGTCGATTATCAATTGGCATCCCAAAATCTCCAGAAGACTGCTTATAAAGCTTCATTTATAAGCTCATGATATCTTGCATCATCTATTGGGTAACAATTGTTGCATTATCCTATTAACTTTAGCTTTCTTTGTAAAAATTGATGTAAAATAGACACTGGGATTCAAAAAAGCCTTAGCTGTAAACAACGGAGGAGTAAAATTGTTTTTCCCATATGTCATTGATAATTACAAGATAAGGTGTGTACAAAGAAGACCTACTTATCATATTGACCATAATTGCTTCCTTCGCCCTCTCTATGGAATAAAAAAACCCATTATTGCCTTTTCATCAATATTAGCCAAACGAAGCACCTCACCAAAAGCTCATAAACTTAGATAACAAATTGGAATTGGGGCCGAAATTCAGTATCTTCAATTATAATTCCAGAAACTTCAATTCAAGATTAGACCTAGCATGTTGAGATGCAACCTACTTACCATTTGTAAACATCTATCTTAATTCTTTCTTCGTCATAACAAAGCACTAAAATGATGAGAAATTCGTTGCAAATCTTGTCATAGTAGGACAACATAAATTTCTACTATTGGTAAATTCCGTTCTTATTAAATTCAACTTCTATGCACAATTATAGATGAACTTGGTCACCTTTTTAGCTTTATGCACAGTCTTATCATAATAGAAAAATACTTAGCATCCTTTATATTTTACAACATTAAGTTTGTTGGCCCCGGGTCTCCATATAGATTTTATGGCGACTATGTGTCACCATTGAGATTTATTTGAAATAATAATAAATAGATTTAGGAACATTTAAATAAAATAAAATGTAACATTTAAATTTAATTAAAGTTTAGACAAGGAACATTTGCGGTGGGACTTTTCTAATATAAGCAAATAGTAATTAAAACGTCATAGAATGATTTTAGACATAAAATTAAATTATTTAACAAAAATGATTTAATATAAACAATTAATTATTTAACAAATATCCAAATAAAAGAATTCATAGGAGAAGTAAAAATAATACCTAACAATTTGATGAAAATTTTCCATAGCAAAAATAAACAAAGAATAAATGATTTGGGTGTTAAAAGAATTAATTTGCAACTTAATTCAAAAGAGGGAAAGTCACAGGTGTGACTCTCCATAGTCACGCTTGTGACAATTGGTTTGGAGAGGAAAGAGTCACGGGAGTGACTTTCAGCTCTCACGCCTGTGAGAAGGAGATAGAATCAGGGAAATCGCGATCGTACCGTGTTGCTATCGCGACTTTGCAAAATTCTAGGTTTGTCGCGATCACGACCTTTTGAAAATTTCGGGACTGTCGCGATCGCGCTTCGTGACGATGGCGATTTTTTGACACCGTCCCAATTGTGCTTTGTCGCGATCGCGTTTGTCGTGAAAGTCTGGGACTGTCGCGATCGTACTGTGTCACAATCGCGACTTCCCAGTTATACCTCCTTACTTCTAAACAACATAACTTTCAATACAGAAGTCCAAAAATTACAAACTATATATCGTTGGAAAGCTAAGAAAAATATATACAACTTTCATGCAAACAATTTTGTCTAATTCAGCTTTTATCGATATAGTTTAATCATTTAAGTAAAGATTACCATTTCAGTCAAAAATTTGCACACCAATACTGCTATCTTATAAAGACCATAACTCTTGCGTCTGAAGTCCAAAAATTTCAATCCTTATACCATTAGAAAGCTAAAAGAATAATCTACAACTTTTATGAAGACCACTTAGCCTAAATCTACCTATATCAATGCAGTTTATTCCTTAAAGTTTCAGATCACATTTTACCCTGTTCTATGTTTTTCATTCATCTGTTCATATACATTTCTAACACAAATTTCACAGGAACCGAACCAACATTCAATTTCCTACATACCAAAACTCCTTTGATACACAATTTACTTCAAACAAGTCCATCCAATATTGCCCAACATTCAACACAAAGCTAACTCAACAGAAGAAAGAGAATCTGCATATATATATAAATATACATACATATATCAGTAAAATTTATGCATTTCCACTGTCAACTCTCACTGTCAATTTGCAACATACACATCTTCATACTCCATAGCACAATGCCATATCAGTATCATGGTTACAAAATATATACAAAATGTTTATGGTGACATGCCTCTAAGATCACCAGAAATGATGCACACTAACTTAGTTACAAAAAGTCTGAAATTTCTTGGAGATTGCCAAATCTTTGCTAGGCTCAATTATGATCTGCTGATTCTTCACCTGAGGAGTAGAGAATTTATAGGGTGAGCCGAAAAGCTCAGTGGCTAAAATATTTATAGTCAGTGATAATGAACCACACACAAACATATATGAATGCTCATATAGGAACACTTATCATCAAAACATAACACTCAAGTTACATCACAATTTAACATATCAAAAATGTGATGCACAACATAATGGCTCGAGAGTTCCGTTGAACGAAATGGAGAAACCGAAGTTTACACCGTGAAACAAAACGAGTCCGATTTCTCAAGATCTCGTGTCCACAATTGAGCAGCCGGGAGAAGGCTATAGGTCATTGTGCACGTGACTAACGAAACGGGTTCCTCTCTTGCCCACATAACAAATTTTTCCATGCTCATACATTCCATAATATATTCATGCTTTTATGCTTCTTAAATTTTGTATTTTTCATTCACACAAAAGTCACAGACTTCTCTCAAAGCAACATGATATACAATGAATAAAACAAATACATCATACATACACATAAACTTTAGCTCATCATCACAAAACCATAAACATATTACCCACCTATTTAACTTGATATTTCAAAAATCAAGCTTGGTCTTCTCCTTGCTCTTGGCGTTTCCCTAAGAACAAACATATTTCATTTAATCAACACACATATGAAGCTTTCCTTAAACCTAGCTATCCATGAATAAGCTTAAGCTTAATCTATTCTTGACTTTTATCTAACTAGATAAACTAAGATCTAGTTAAGGTGTATAACAATCCAAAGAAACATCAACCTCTTCTTCTTCCTCTTTCTTTCAGCTTCATCATATAAAACTTAGTTTCTCCACTTACTTCTTCATTTCTTCATATAAAACTTACTTTTTCTACTTCCTTAATCTATCAAAACAAAAAGAATAGACAAAGAATACTAAAAGAACTCACCTAAACTTTTCCTTCTTCTTCTTTTTCTTTTTCTTTCTTTCTTCTTCCTTTTCTTTCTTCTTCTCTCCTTCTAGTCTCTTCCTCGAACTCTCCCTTCTTTTCTTCCTTAACACTCACAACTCCTTTTTTTGTCTTATTCATTTAAGACAACCCTTTTTGTTTTTACCAATTTACCCTTCCTTATAAAAGAAATTCCTACTAACTCCACTTTATTTTTAATCGTTCTTTTAATTCATACTACCATACAAAATTCATAATATACCATATTAAATTCTAAAAATTTCTAATTCACATATCCTAATTTATTTTCATACTTGTTAATTTAATAAAATAAATAAAATAAAAAATATAACAATCCTAAAAATGGAATCCAACACTAAATACCCTCTAAGAAACTAGCACACATCTCAATTACATTTCACTTTACCCATGAAAATAATATGACAGACTTTCAGAAGTAATATTGGACTAGTATGTCAGTATGTAAATGTTACATCAAGTCTTTGTTAGGCTTACAAAAGACAAGGTAGGGATGATCAATTCCAGTTTAATCTGATTGGACTCAACATACCATTCAAGTTCACTTCTACTCAATCTCAAATATTGAAACTCAATCAAACTAGCCATTGCCTACCTTAAGATCAGTTATATGCAAAGATTAGATGGAAGGGTTGAGAAGTAGAAAAGTTGACAAAGAAGACCAAGTACAATATCCTCACAAAGATCATACTTCTCCTGCAATGTTAGCAATGCATCAACAAAATGCTTCTTCGCACCGCCACCTTCTTGCGAGCAGGTGTGTGCTCCTCCTTGATAGCTCTAGTTAGACGGTCTCCCCGATCACCGTGCTTAGTAAAAGCCTCCTATTTCGAAGGAAACATCCAACGGAGCAATGATACGCATTCCCCCATGCTTAGCATCCCTCCAATCTTAGCACCATTTGACACTATCGCTTTGAACTCCTG
>JAOTAY010000191.1:5176249-5197514 GCA_025629805.1 Erythroxylum baracoense | reverse complement strand
CATAAATAATTATTAAAATTAATGATATAAATAAATAACATTCAATACTAAATAATAATATCAAATAGTTATTAAATAAATTAAATTTGGAAAATTACAAAATTAAATTAATTTTATTTCTTTAAAAAAATTTAACCGAATTCTGCGACGTTTTTTCCCTTTTCGCGACGTTTTTAAACGTCGCAGATTCATGGACTTTTCGCGACGTTAAAACAAACGTTGCGGAATATTAAGAATTCCACGACGTTTTCTGAACGTCGCGGAATCATTAATATTCCGCGACGTTTATTAAGTCGTCGCGGAAAGTTAGTTTCTGCGACGTGTTGAAAAACGTCACAAAAACATAATTTCTTCGACGTTTTTTAAACGTCGCAGAAACTTTCTTTCCGTGACGTTAAAATAAAACGTCGCGAAATATTAATGATTCTGCGACATTTTATTTGAACGTCGCAGAAAGGCGTATTTTTTCATGACGTTTTCTTTAAAACGTCGCAGATAGGTTTTGCCTACGCCACAATCCGCGACGTTTTTTGTGACATTTTTTAAAACGTCGCAAAAGGTTATCTGCGACATTTTTGGAGATTCTGTGACGTTTTAAAAACATCACAGATTGGCTTTTATTCTTGTAGTGATTTGATTATCCACATATGAACATAAGTGCATAGTTACATGTCTACCTAATTCACATATCCATTTATACCAATTACCAAATTACAATTGCACCATATTTTGTATAATATAAATAATAGGAGCATAGTATGCCCCTCACAAGAGGTAATGAAAAGCAAAGGTATCTATTTACATTAAGGAAGCTAACCATTATTAGTGCCCAATAATAAAATATGGTTGCAATTATGAAGTCTTGTAGAATTAAAATTTTGGTAGTTAATTGTAGTTTAGAATATAAATTCAGATTTCATTGAACACAATCAAACAAAATAGAAAAACAATTGTTGTATATTATTTGTAATTAATTTGTTACCAATTTAGTAGAAGTTGATTTATATGCATTAGAATGTGGTCTAGATCGATGAACTTTTGTATAAAGAGTTGTACCTTTCTCTATCAATAAATATACAATTCATTATTTTACAGTGATAGAGCACCACATCTTGTTAACCTACAATCCAACATTATAGAAGATGGGAACAATCTAAATAGGTCAAATCAGTCAAACATGGCGTCCAAATCTAACCTTGAAAACCCTGATAACCCAAAGTATCTCCATCATTTAGATTAGCCTAGGTCAGTCTTTATGTCACAACTTCTCACAGAGGGAAACTATAGCATAGAGAATCATTCCATGACTATAGCCTTAATGGTCAAAAATAAATATGGATTTATTAACGAATTATTGAAACAACTAAGCAATGATGCAGGCAAAGAATCAGAGTAATGGATATGTTGTGAAACCCTTGTTAAAACTTAGATATTGAGTTCAATCTCTAACGATATAATAGCCATCGTATTTTATTGTGATGGAGAGCAACTAGTTTGGAATGAGTCACATCACTGACATTTATTGAAAAGTTAAAAAGGCAAAATTTGATCAATTAGTTGCTGCTTCATAAAAAGTTAAGAGAGATACATCAAATTCCTTCCCTTTTACTCAAGAGCAGTGCTAACAAATCCTACTTATGCTTAGCAATAACAAATTTTCTATAGCAAATCAAATTGGTAATCCCTCAACACATGATGAACTCTAGGGTAAAGCTTTTCATTTTACTTATTAAGGTAGGAAAAACACATGGATCCTTGATAATAGAGCAGCATATCATATTATTTATAATCTTGAATTGCACATAAATTATAAAGCTGTTTAGAATAAAATAGTAGAAAGTTCTAAATGGAACCCAAGCTAATGTTACACATATTGGACAAATTGTGTTTTCATCCAATTGGCTTCTTGAAAATGTTTTATATGTCCCAATTTTCCAATTAAACCTTATTTCTATATGCAAACTTACCTATCATTCCTTTTGTGATCTTATATTTCTTTCCCATTTTTTGTGATATACAACCCACTCTTAGGGAAGATGAATGGGATGGGAATTGAATGAGAGAGACTTTATTACCATGATAAACCATAAAAGGTCTCATACAAGTCAATCTCCAATACCATTTCTTAGCATTAACATTTAGGACACCATTCAGATAAAGTGCTTGTTTTATTTTCCTTTTTAAATAAAAATTTTAATGCTTATGATTGTTTGGCATTTCTATTTCATTGAATAAAATTTCCTATCAAACATCTTTTGGGAAATTTCATCTTGATATTTGAGGTGGATGCCATATTGCATATAGGGTTGGTATTTCCTTACCATTGTTGATGATTTACGTAGAAAAATCATAGCTCACAGACTACTTTCCAAGAGTTTGAACAAAACAGCATGCAACAGTTTTTATTAACTTAGTAAAGAATGATACGAAATTTATTTATGAAGATAGCTCTTTTATAAGCTTACAAACCATGAATCTAAATAATAACATTGCTAATATTACTCAAATAACAGCTAAAGAGGAGGAAAACACCAAAAAAATATCAACTAGATTTTTAATTTTCAATAAGTGGAAATAAAGAATCGATCAAGCATGACTTCCAAAAGTTGGTGTTGCATTCTAACTCTCCTCTTCAACACTAACTTCAGTTTTCTTCATTATATTAAGCAAATGACAAAAATTCTTAAGCTTATTGTCATTTAAGCCTTTTGTAAATAAATCAACAATCTGGTCTTCTGTTTTAATATGCTTTAGCCTAATTTCTTCTTGTAGAACCTTTTCCCTTATAAAGTACTAATGAATTGCCACATGTTTCGTTGTTGCATGATAAACTAGAGTTTCTACTAAACATATTGTTGATTGGTTGTCACAATTGAAGGGAACTGCATAATCTATTGATTGGCATAGATCTTTTAGCATTTGAACCAGCCAAGTACATTCTTGAGCTGCCATCGCTACTACTTAATACTTCGCTTCAGCTGTTGATAAAGACTGTGCTCTTCATATATCTTAAAATTCTTCGTACTGCTTCCAGATGAGGCTTCTTTGGATTTTGTATGTATAAACTCACTACACCAATTATATAAGAAATATCAACCCTTATTAGAGTTAAATAAATTAAGCTTCCCACCAATTGTCGATACATGGTTGCATCTTCCAAATCCTTCCCTTTGTGAGCACTTAGTTTGACATTTGGCTCTATTAGAGTTGAAATTGGCTTGCACTTAAACATTTTGAACCTCTTAAACAAATCTCTATGATAGATTTCTGATGAAGAAAAATTACTTCTTTTGTGTGGCAAATCTCAAGTCCAAGAAAATGCTTGAGTTGTCCAAGTTCTTTTATATAAAAACAAACTGATAAGTTCTCCTTTGTTTAAATGATTTCTTCTTTGCAATCACCAATTTTAATTGAATCACCCACGTGCACTAGAACAATAGCCAATTTTCCTCCTTTAGTTTTATCAAACAAACTGGAATTTGAAGGTGTCACTAAAAAACTACTGTAAATAAGAAATTCTACGGTTTTACCATACCAGGTCTTTAGTGCTTATTTTAACCCATAAAGTACCTTTCACAGTTTACAAACATACTTAGGATACTCTTGATTTTGAAAACCCATTGGTTCATTCATATAAATTTCTCAATCTAACTCTCTATATAAAAGCACATTTTTTTCATCCATCTACCATAACCTCCAATTTTTACTAGCCGCAAGCGCCAATAACACTCGAATAGTTGTAGGCTTTGTAACTAGAGTAAATGTTTCATCACAGTCCAAGCCATATTGTTGAAAAAACCCTTAAGTTACTGAACGAACCTTGTGCCTTTCAATTGATCCATCTATGCAGTGTTTTATTTTAAAAATCCATTCACAAGAAATAGGCCCCACATCTCTTGGCTTTTGCATAAACTCCCAAGTCTGATTTTGTTTTAATGCAACAATTTTCTCTTCCAAAGCTTTGGCCCACTTCAAATCTTGGAAAGCTTCCTCAAATGTCTCTAGTTCTTTTGCATCTATTTCTTCCACTATTATATTGTTAGCATATTTACTCGGGTTGATCTTCTAAGTGAAATTGGTGTCTCAGCTTCACTAGGCTCACCTTCTTCACTCGGTTGGTGATGAACATCATTTCACCAAAGACTTTGAGCTATGATTTCTTCAATATCATCACCACCCTTAATATTTATGGTTCTATTAAAATTCAATTGAATTTGAGAAGGTTGTGGCAAAGTTTTAGAATCATTTGAGTAAAAAAATTCTTTCTTGTCTAAGGATCACTAAGAAGAAGCTTTGTTGACACGACATTATGAGAAATATACCATTTTCCAGTTGTAGGATCAAAACGTCTCCACCCTTTCCTTTGATTGTTACATCCTACAAATATACACCTGATGACCTTCTTGCTCATTTTACTACGTAATTGTTCAAGTATGAATAAGTAACACACACGTCCAAAAATTAAAAATTAGCTAAATGTGGGTTTTATATTCCACAAATTTTCAAAAGGTGAAAGAAAACATAACCTTTATTGAGGAAGCCGATTAGTCATAAAGGTTGTAATATTCATTGTTTCCTCTCAAAATCTTCCTCGCACATTTTTCACATGAAGCATACTTCGACAATTCTTTGTAAGATGTTTATTCTTTCTCTCCACCACAGCGTTCTGTTATGGTGTGTTAAAACATGTAAACTAATGATATACTGAACTTGCTCGAAGGTATTGAGAAAATTTGTCCAAGTTATAGTCTCCTCCATTATCAGTACGCAAACAATAATTTTGTATCTATTTTTGCTTCAACTGTTTCTCCGAACTCTTTAAACTTTAAGAATACTTCATATTTTTATTTCATAAAATAGACTGATGCATACCGTGAGAAATCATCAATAAAAGTCACCATATACTTCATCCTACAAGTTGAAAATTGCTTCACAGGTCCAAACACATCTAAGTGAATTAGTTCTAATGACTCCTTTGCTTGAAACTTGGGCTCCTCATATGTTAAGCTTTTCCATATGTACAACCAACACAAATTTCATTAGTTTTTACTTTTAGCTTTGGAAGTCCTTTCACCATCGACTTTTTCATCATCAAGTCTAGCTTGGAATAGTTGACTTGACCTAATCTCAAGTGCCATAAATTCGTTGTTTCATTTTCCTAAGTCTTGTTTACATATGCAATTTTAGCTAACATCACGTAAACTGATTCTAATCTTTATCCCTCTATAATTGGCCCTTTAAAAATTTTAAGATCATGATACACCTTTACATCTTATGGGCCAAATAAAACAAAGTGTCCTGAAGATGTTAACTTTGTTATTAAAAGCAAAATTTTCTTCTTACCAAGAACATGGTAAACATTTTGAAATGATACATCATTAGCACTATACTGGGGAGAGATTACAACTGTACCAACATGGGTTATCAGTAACTTAAAATTATTTATTGTCATTACCACATGACTTTCCTTATACTTCAACAAATTTTGCAACTTTCCTTTGTCTCTTATCATATGATTTGAGCAACCCGAGTCAACAATCCAATCTATCCCATAATCAATCAGTTTATAAGTTAGTGTAGTGAGAGCTAGCTTCTCTTGTTCTGCAGCAAAAAGTTCCCTTGCATCCTATTATTCTTCTTTTTTAGAAGTAACAACGTTACTCTTAGCAGTCTTTTTCTTTGATCAACAAGCTTTTGCCATGTGACCCTTCTTTCCATAATTGTAACATTTCCCTTCAAATTTCTTATTATTTCTATTGTTCTTCATCGTTCCTCCTGTATGATCACTCTTTTTATCTTAATGCCCCTTCACTTTATCTTCATTTTGTTTCGATCTACCCACAACTTGTTTCTTGGAACTCCTTTTACTTCTGTTGGCATAGAGCGCTTCTTCTTCATTCTTCAATGAGGCTCCTCCCATTTGCTTAGCTAGAGCTTCTTGACTAGCTAGCAAGTTTACGAACTCAATAAGTAATGGTTGATTTTACCATCCCTATATTGCAGCAACGAAGCCTTTATATTTAGGTCTTAAACCATGAATGATTATCATTGATCTAACACTGTTTTATCATTTAACAAGAATTTATCTCTTGTTTCTTTTATTACTCACTAAATTATTATTCTTAATTTGTTTGATATTACTAAATATTACTAATATTGATATGCATATAGCTTGTGAGATGGAACCTATAAATAGTGCTTGTTTGAGCATGATGAACTTGATCAAGAAACAAAAGAGGCAATTTCGTTATATGCCATATGATTCCTTTAAGGAAGTTCTACATCATATAAACACAAGAATTCATATGCTTAATAATCCCTATATCTTCCTACATGATTGATCTAACACGAAGTTATCTTTAGTTGGAGAGGTTGGAACATAAAATTTCTAAAATGGAAAATAATTAGGATACTTTGCTTCACTTTATAGGGTTGACACCTCCATGTCCATCAACACTGTAATGTATTTAATTTCATATGCTCACAACTAAAGACAATATTATAATCTTTCACTTATCTTATATTGATTAGTTTTGTTGAGTGTGAGCATCTTATGCATATATTGGGGAAAATATATGGTTTAAGTATAGGGGTAAGTGAATGTATGTACCATTTTAGAAGAGGTCTTTATTTCTATTGATGAAATCTATGATTTGTGCTTGGACTCTTGAATACTATGATTCTTATATATTGATACTCCTTATTGCAGCTTTGAATTTTTTGATTATTGTTTAGAAATAATCCTTAAGTTAGGATACATTTTTTGTTTAAGTTTCACTGTATAAGAAAGACGAGCATGACTAGTATTGTTCTATAAATTACTAAAAGTATCTAGTTGGTTTTATTGAATGAAAATGTGTAAGATTTGATGTATTTTGATACTCATATAAGCTTTTAAGCCTAAGAGCAATTCAGTTAATTTGTGCTTATACATTTTTCTTTGTTATGTGTTATTAAAGATGACTTGTTTATGCAAGAACTTGCTCTTGTATATATTTTGAGACCACATTTTTGGTGAATTTATGCATAAAGATGATATGGGCACTTAGGTATAACCATTATTGACCTATAAAAGCCTACCTTAATTTACCTATAAAAGCCTACCTTAATTTTTATCGCTAAATTAATAATTTGAGCTTTGATCTTTCTTTTCTTACATATTGACCTAGTTACAAGACACTTTGAACTTCTTCTCATTTATTTCCTTACCCCTAAGTTAAAGGAATTGTAAAAAGCTTATTTGTATAAGATTTTAACTATTTTTATGAAGAGCAAATCAATTGATTCAAGTTGTAGTGTTTTGATTTTTTTAGTTTTAATTAAGTGAAGGAGAAGCATAGCAAAAGAAATCTCCTTTTTGATGTTTTTTGTTATAAAAAAGGGGAAAAAAGGAAGAAAAGGAAATAAATAATTAATTAATTAAAAAGAGTGATTATGTGATTAAAATCATGTAATTTAAATCAACTAAACTTTGAACTGATTTGAGTTCAAACTTATGTGGATAAGTTTGTATAGTTCCTTTAATTTGTCAAACCCAAAATTTCCTTTATGGTCATACCTTTACCTAAGCTACGTTATAACTCTTATCAAGAACCTTTGATTTATGTATTAAATTCACATTTATTAGTGATCGAGATATAATTCATGAGCAAGCTTATAGAAATAAGTCCCTATATAGAAATAACTTGCTAATACATTGATTTTATAGTTTAATAAACCTTAAACAATTTTAGTGTACAAAGTGAAATCTATGACAGAGTGTCAATTTTTGTTTAATTTGGTTTTAATAGAATTTATGAGATGTTGTATCTTCATTCTAAAAATTTATCTATAAGTGCATGCTCTCTTGATTCCTATTTTATCTTAAAGTATTAGTATTTTTGGAATATTTTTGTATAATATGAAAGAGAATGAAATGTTGTTAAGAGGATAATTGAAATGTTGAATTGATGTGTGCTTGAGGACAAGTATGACTCTAGTGTGGGAGAATTCGATAAGAGATGATCATGTCATATTAATTGAACTTATCTCTTTTATTTAAAGCTAATTTTGGTGCTTAATTGCACAATTTAATATTGATTTTGATTCAGGAGATGACAAATGGAGATTAAATTAATTTTGGTTTGAAATATCTATTTGGAACGTCATTTGTTAAATTCATGAAATTTTGAAAAGTTGGAATCAAAGATGACAAATTGCTCAAGTTTATAAAACGAAATCATACCTAGAGTCAGAGTCACTTTAAGAAGTTCAATCTAATTAGAAGACTTATTTTCAACCCTTTTATATAGGGATTTTGATTGATTAAAATATTGTTGTGGGTGAGTGAAAATAAGAACACGTTACATTATTATTTTTCTTTTGTCTTCTTTCATCTATCTTTGGTGAGGAAAAGATAGCCATGAGTGCTTGAATATGAATTTTTTTATTCAAAGAGAATTAAAACCCTAGTTATAACTTTGGAAAGTTTTATTCTAAACTTTAATTTTATTTTAATTCAAGTATTTCATGAGTAGTTAATATTGATTGATTTTACAAATTAATTTAGTGTTGATTATTTTATTGTTATCCATGAGTTTGATGATCTATAATTGCATGAATGATTAGTACAATGTAACAAGTAAATCATTACATATTTATATATTTAACTTATGAGAAATAAGAAAACCAAATTAAATAATTGTAGTTATTTAAATTATTTAATGTAGAATTTAATCTTATTCAATAGACTTATTATTATTATTTAATTGATATAGAATGATATTGTACTCAATCAATTAATGTTAAATTTTGATTTTAATATTAAGTTTTAACCAATTAATTTAGGAAAATTGAGATTTATTATGATTATCCTAATAAGTTTCAGATTAAATGATTGAGTTGTGAAAATTTATGCTTTTTAGACCAATGATCAAAATTACAATTAAATGACATCTTTCCTTTAAATCAAAATTAGGTAAATTTGATTTTTATTTTTTACTAGTTTTAGATTATTAATTAATTAATTATAATCCTTTATTTTATTTTGTCAAAATTGATTTAGTTGTTTTGATACTCGAATTAGTTTCACAACTAATATAATAATGGGTTAATACTAAAAAAAGCCTAAACTTTCATCAAATTTTCAATTATAGCCCTAACTTTAAAAAGTAATAATAAAATGCTCAAAGTTTCAATTTGTTTTAATTATAGCTCGATCTCACCGTTATCTTTAATAACTTGGCACTATCACGTATTAATGAACCCTTATTAATCAGACACGTTAGCAAAATTATTAGGTCTAAGTTTGCTTATTGAAACGACGTCGTTTCAAACCTAAATCCTTAATTTCCTTTCACTCACTCTCACTCTCACACCCTTGTTTGCAATCTATAACCCCTTACTTCGTTCTCACTCTCACACCCTCGTTCTCACGCAGAAAACATATTACTAGATTCATGAAAAATTAGAAAGAGCAAGAGCAAGTCCATATTTGTTAAACTAACCTGGTAACCGTCAATAGGTCCTAATCACTGAAACAGAAGAAAACGCACGAATCTCAAAAGCAAGACAGAAAGAGAAATTAAGATAGAGAATATTCGAAAAGAGAAGAGTAATAAAGACAACTTAGTTGGTCTCTTTATTTGCCATTAGCACGGATTGTAGTGTAACCATAATTCTTGATATGACTTTTATGATTTTACAACCTGGAATGATATCACTCTTACATTTGAGTATGCAAGAGTTGTGGCCAGGTTGCTTTTACGGCGATTGCCACTAAAACATGTTTTGCATTTTGCTGATAAGATTTCATACATGTTTCTTGTTTTATATTTGTCAAGAATTATCCACAATTTTACTTCAAATGAAATATTTGATAGGCAAATGTTCTCTTAGGTTACAGATTGCAAATAAGGGTGTGGAAGTGAGAGTGAGTGAGAGGAAATTAAGAATTTAAGTTTGAGAGAACGACTATCTGTCATATTCTCTAAAAAATAAAAAGTCGTCTTAGTTTTATAATAAAAAGACATCGATTCAATAATCAAACTCAAACATGTTAATTTTATTGACATGTCTGATTAATAAGGATTCATTAATACGTGGCAGTGCTACGTCAACAAAAATAATGTCAAAACTAACATCAGGTTAGAATTGAAATAAATCGAATAACTTTGACTATTTTATCACCACTTTCTACAATTTCGACACAACCCGTCAATTTCATCAAGTTCATGAACATCTTTGGGACTAGCGAGTAGAACTAAAACTTTAATAGCCTCCACAGGCAGATGCTGAGCGTTCATCACCAAAGAAGTCCTCGGGAGATGTAGAACTCAGAGAACTAGGGCAAGTCCAACACCCTGATTGGCTAAATCCTGAAGAAGTTCCTCGTCAAGCCCACGTGTGGCGGACCTTCCAATCGGTAAGTTCCATCTTCCATTGCTACCGCCCACGCTATACAATCAAATTGGTTTGGTGGATGCCTGGGAAGAGTAAATGCTGTCGGGATTATTTATACATTAATAGTTTTGCTGGTTAGTACAAATTTTGATCCACCATATACAGTTACCAACTAAAACTTAAATGGAGAGGTGTCTTACAGGATTATCTGCGCTAACCCACCATCTTTAAGGTGAAACTGAGAAACTCCCTCATGTTATTTCCATTGGAATCCGTATTTCACAGACTTGTAAAGTTTTTTTCTTAATATAATTCATATACCACTCAAAAGTCATCTTAGAAATGAGTAGTTCAACAGGAACTCTACCATGTATGACTAAGACCGAAACATGATAGCTAAGTCCATTTATTACTACTGAGAGCAATTGGATGATAAAGGAGATAAGGAGCACCTCATTTATGCAAGTTCAAATCCACCTCTAGCCAGAAGAAAGGAATACATTATTCATCCCAGTTTAACAATAGAGATCAACAAAGGAGGGAAAAAAATGAGTACAATATACCTATTAAGCTCACAATTTTAGTATGGTAAACAAATGGAATTTTGGCAGGCACTTGACAGATGAAATAAATACAGCGCCCCCTCCCATGCTGAAACTTTTACCTTAGGGAAGGCAAATTCAATTGGATAAACAAGGTGATGTAGTTCCCAAAGTGAAGCCAACTGCAGGTTTCTAACACTGGGTTAGTATCTCAGCCCCATCTCTCGTTATCAGAATGGTGTGCTCAAATTGTGCTGATAGACTTCCGTCGTCAGTTACCACTGTCCAGTTGTCATCCCACATTACAGGATTAATACTACCTATTGTCAGCATAGGCTCTGCAAGAAATCAACACCACATTGTTTTGTTGGAGATGATGTGAAAGGTAAATTGCTATGAAAGAAGTTACTATATAGTATCCGTAAACATATCACATGGAAAAATACCAATAGTGAAGGTTTGATTTAATATCATTCGCCCCCCTTCATTGTTCCCTGAAAAAGTGATTCTCAGTTATATGTTCATCTTGTTCGATGCTAAGGGAAAAAGAAAAAAAAAAAAGTGGACTTTCATTACATCCAGTAGAAACAGAGAGGACTAACTTCTGAAGAAAAATCTCACCCTTGACAAGACAGTCCTCTATGTTTGTACACTCGCAAAATTTCATCTTCCATTGGTTATAAACTCAGATAACATATTAGTTCCCAAGCCTTGTAAAATTTTTGAACAGCATCAACTTAAAACAAAATGTTTTTAGCTGAATCTCTATCTAATAAGATGGCATAGTTTCTGAGAACAATAATCAAGAAGCTCAATTCCAAAAAACTCGCTAAATCATTTCACTTATTTTCTAAACTACAGCAATGTTAAATTCAAAGACAAAAGAATTAAGATAAAGGTGAGTACTATGATGTAGAACAACTGGATCTGCATGGAAAACACGTCCAACACCATGGCCAACAAATTGCCTCACAACACCGTAGCGATATTTATCTGCATGTTCACTTGAAAAGGAGATGCAAAATGTCAGTGATTTTCATGGGCTGAGGAAGTGCAGACCTAAGTATCAAAACACACGAAACTACTGTTCCATTTTCACTAGACTAGGAGGCTTAGGAAGACTCTTTGCATAGTCAATGGACATGAACTATCACATTCTTCTACTTGAGAAAACACACGAAACTATTTGACACTTGAATATCGTTAGATTTTACTTAAAAAGGCTGCAAAATGCTGATAGCAACATAGTTATGTCCAATACTTATGACACCAAATGCTGAAATACTTTTCTCAAATATGTAAAGAGAGATATAGGATGCAGAAGAAAAATATGTAAAACTCGAAAAATGGTAGCATAATGATCAAGACATTCCAATCACAAGGTTGTGGAGGAAAAGAGTATAAACATATCATGAGAAGCTTCTATAGTAGCAGATGCCTTACTGTATTGTTTTGCCAATTTTCTTGTACTCTATTCCTGGCGCACATATTGATATAGCTTTATACAGGCTTTCTTTTGTTACCTGCAAGATAATATAACAAGTATTCTTGTGAATAATCACCCCAAAGCACTTTGAACTGAATTCAGAAAATCCAGACTTCAAAAAATAACGTGACCAATCACCGACTGACTCAAATGTCCTTTGGATTAGTAGATTTTCTAAGGAGTCAAAACCTGTTACGAATTGTGACTCAGTAGAGACTGTATTCAGATCATTGGCTCAAAGCTCATTACAATACAGCTCATTCAGATTTGTTAAGAGTGGCCATCTAAAAGATAGAACGAGCAAAATTGATGTTGATATCTGTGCGTGTCTTATCTTCTTTTTTCTATTTGATGCTGGAAACATCATACTTACAAGTGATTAAGGACTTTGTTCACATGAAACAGGAAATGGTTTCATGAGTCATGACCAACTACAGAGCCATCTGAATATCCAAGCTTGTATCTCCAAACAACAAATTAACTTTAACAGGAAAGGAATATGTGGAGGGGACCCATATATATTAAGATAATACATGGGTAATTCTTCCTTAATTTTTCTTTGAATAGTACAAGGAATATATAATTTTTCTGTGAATAGTACGAGGAATATATAGGACAATACAGCCCTAATTACCTCCTTAAATTAAGAAAAATCTATTTATTCTCTAAGTAATAAAATCTCAACTAATTAATAGAATATCAACCAATTATTTATAGAGAATCAGCTAATTATCTCTAGAGATAATTAGCTGATTATTTCTATAATATTAACAGATTTCATGACCAACTACATAGCCATCTGAATATCTAAGCTTGTATCTCCAAAAACCAAATTAACTTTAATAGGAAAGGAATATGTGAAAGGTACCCATATATATTAAGATAATACATGGGGTACTCTTAGCAGACTACCAAAAGTTACCTCAACAAGTTTTTTGGCTTCCTCATCTACTTCTCCACAAAAGAAAGTAGCTGATGTATCACCATGATAACCCTGCGTATCAAAATTATATTTAATGTAACAGTACAAAGATAAGATCTTTTAATTTAACAAATAGACTCAAATACATAGGGAAGGAATGGAAAACAAATTAGTAAAGATACTTACATCTAGATAAACAGTAACATCAATATTGATTATATCACCATCCTACAAGCACGGAAAGTAAATCTTATCATTTAAGAAATTAAAACTAGTGACCTGGTGAAGCATCATTAGAATACAAGTTAAAGAACCTCAAGTGGACGAGAGTCAGGTATTCCATGGCAAATGCACTCATTCACTGATGTGCAAACACTCTTTGGAAACCCACCATATCCAAGGGGAGAGGGATATGCTCCATTATCAATTATCATTTGGTGCACTTCCTGGTCAATCTCATCTGTTTTCACGCCTGGCTGCCAATGAAAACCAAAGTAAGAACTATTTCTTACGCAATCTAAGCATGAACTATATTATAAATAAAGAGCGTAAACATTAGATACAGCAATTGTAACTTTGATAATTTTCAAAAAAAAAAAAGGTTAACTTTGATAGCAAAATTTTAATAATACAAGGAGCTAAATTTGCATAATGCCCATAATCACTCATACGGAGAAAATGGAGCGTGCATTTTTTATCTTGGATAAGGACAAGAAGGGCAGAAGAGGGAGAGCTTGAGAAGAAAGTCAGCAGAGGTGTTGGAAAAGAAGCAGGCTCATCTTAATCAACATAATTGACATGTAATAGAGTAACCACAAGCATTTGGCATCCTACAGAATCGGCATATTACCTTGACTAGAGTCCCAGCATATTCTAAAACCTGTGCTGCAAGCCTCCCAGAAACTCTCATGCACTCTATCCCTTTCTCATCATGCACTTCAGGTTCACTTACTATTCCAGGTGCCTGACGAGTATTGACATAGGGAGGCCTTGGAATGTGATCTGGAACAGGTCGTCTTGGAGATATTTTTCCAGGTCTTAGACGTTTATGTTGGCTGTTTAGCACTTCATCAAGGTTTCTGCACGCCAACCACTAATCTGTCAGGTTTAACATGTCAATGTGTTTTTTTTTTTTTTCTACAAACAAGTTGCTCACTCTATACATGTTGCAAAATGTAGAAAATATGCATACTATGGCATTGCTTAGTTCCAGCAAGGAACCTCATACCTACAGCAGTAGTTCAACATGATGGTCAGGAATGGATCAAGGTAAACAAGTACAAACCTGGTCTTACATAATCTGCTATTATGTTTGGTTATGTCAACTCATAAAACAACCCATATATCATCTGGGTTACAAGATTAAATGAATCAAAATTGCTTCCCAATCAAATCCATTATACCATCTATCCAAGAGAACAACCATTAGTGATTATAATAAATTAGCAATAATTTTTTAGAGCATATTTATATGTTAATGGTTACAACATATGATAGATATTAAGTAAAATACCTTCTATTAAATAGAAGATTGGTTAAACCAGAAAGTGTACGGGACAGCTGCATTGACACATGTTTGCTTCCTGTTGAATGGAAGCAAAGAAAGGGAAAATTGGCAATTGTTAAAACACACAACTAAAGCCAAAGGCTGCTTTTCAGAAGTAAAGGACTGAATACCACAGATAGCACAGCATGTCTGGATAAGTAAGAATCACAACTGAACCCAAGCTCAGAGTATCCTACCAGTTCACAAATCTTGAAAAATTAACACAGAAGACCATAACATGTTGTAGAACAACATTGAAATGAACATGCACTGTACCCATTTTACGTAAAACTGGAAGGTTATGCTTCAGCAATCCGATGGCTTTAAAGAGCGTGAAAATGTAACAAAATACAGTAGTCCCTGAGACTTTAGCCGCACAAAAAAATTGGTCGGTATCTAATGCAGGAAACCGATTATATATACATGCTTATTCAATGAACCCTCGTCTAGAAGAAGTATTCTTCAGTTAAGCTGAGATGTTCCTTCAAAACGATGAGTGTCACACCCTACTTTCCTTTGTTACAATTGCTAAAGTGACAACACACATTGCTTCAACTCTCAAGCAGACAGTTCGGAGTAGTTAAAACTGGATACATTCCACGGCCATCAAAATTCGCGGGTTACAAGTCGAAGTCATAAGAAGGAGCAGGCATGAATTAACAACAAGGATAAAAACGACGATAATGAAGGTGAAAGACCACTCCTTTATAGAAGCCAGGTTCAAAAGAAAATAACTTCCAACACCTTTGCTCTTCTTTCCAAGAAGGAAGGGACTTATGAACCCATTATACACAATAATGGCTAAGATTAACAAAAAAGAAGATCCTCACTCAAAATTCTCATTACGACACATTTATGACATCAAAAATTTCAACTGGTTATTGAATATTTCCACAAAAAACCCAAAACTACATCTTCCAAAGAGCAGGAAAACTAGATTTTACAGAAGAGAGGATTATAACTGCGATACAAAACGAGAAAGAATAGTGCTACACAAAGAAGGGACCTAGTTTGCAGCGAAAGAGCTGAGAGAGAGGCTGTTTGGAGAGAGCAAAACGATCTCCGACGAAAGAAGAAAGTAATCTTGTTTGCAGAGACGGAGCACCCACCATTCTCGTTTAGCTTCAATGGTCTCTCACTCTCTCACTCCCTCCCTCTGTTATCCGTGGCTCTATCACAATGGACACATTCTTTGCCGCCAAATCCCATTTTCAGCCCAATTTGATCCATCACCTAAAATTTTTGGACTCCCATGTTTGGCCCATGTAAGCTTTTGGGTCTAGCTAGTCCTCAAAAACCTGGAGAGCTACACCGTCAAACAGAATTCCCAATCATATGTTCTCAATTTTTATTAATATTTTCAAAATATTTAATTTAATATATTTAAATTATATTATTGAATGAGACCCACCGATTATTTTTAAGTAAAAAATTATAATTATCCAAAAAATGAAATTTATATAATGACTTGATTTTGTGTACTATTTTAATATAAACTCTTAATTCAAATTATTATTTAAAATACATAAAAATTCAAAACAAGTTATGTAATAAAAATAACAATAATAAGAGAAAATTATTCTTTTTCTATCTTATTGTCTTTTATCGTTTCATATATTTGGTCCGCAACCAAATGATTCGTTAGGGCTTCTAAAAAAATGAAAATAATCTCTAATTACTACCGAATATATTTCAGTGAGTCTCTTATTAAATATTGTTGTTGTTGATATTTACGGTGAATATAAAAAAAAGAAGAAGTTTCAATCAAACGTATGGATTGGAATAAAAGTAATAATCTCAAATATACTTTCAATTATTAGGATATTGAATTTACTAAGATTTGGAAACCAATTGGATTTTTATTTTTTTTTTGTACGGAGGAAAAAGAATGAAGAAAACACATTTCTACGTAAACACAAGGGTCAGAATCATTCTTACGCAAGACATGGAAAGAGTCAGAGTAGCATAGAATGAACAGTATGTGTGAGCAGGAGCAGTACAAAGTTTTGTGCTTGTGCTTGGGTCTTGTTCTTTGCACGGCTGAGCTGTTAGGCTCAGGCCCCCACAGCACCTCCCGCATGAATTGCGGTCATGTCCAAGCCACGACGACCTGTCGTTTTCCTTGACCCACATTATGACAAAATTTGGAATCCGATGCTCAGCACATACCTTTTGGGTCATTCGTTCTGACACTGGGTTTGGCCCATTTTGAGGGTCCCACTTGCTCTAGATTTTTTATTCCTTTTTTTTTGCTCCAATAAATAAATCCATTGATGGCATGGCAACCTGTTTTACTCCCAGGTTAGGGTCCAGTATTTATTATAAATTATGCTGTTATTTTATTTGTTTATTATAAATATCAATCAAATTAATTGTTTCATTATGAATTATTGACTTATTAAATAATTTATTCAACACAAATGATTTATAAATTATTAAATATGTCAAGCATATAATTATCTTTTATATATTAATCTTTTCAAGAAATTGTCAAGGTGGGCGATTAATTTTGGGCACCAATTCTCTGCACCAAAAATCATGTTTTAACTCTTTTCTGCGTCAAAAAAGACATTGAACAAAGCATTAGCTGCAGAAGATTTGAAACTTTAGTTTTGATACGTTATTTTTTCAGAAATCATTAAGAATAGGAGGGGAAAAAAGAGGAGAAAACATTCACGTGGCAGGAGGAAAAAGAATTGACCTAGGAAAAGGACGCTGAAGGTACAAGCCATGGCAATGGAAGGGTTAGAAATATTCCATCAAATCCTCCGTTTTATTTTAATAAAAAATAATAGAAGCATTATAAATCGTACAGGAGAAGATATATATGCAGATTTATGCTTAGTCCCCACCATTGCTTCTATTGCTACTACTTGAGAGTGATTGACAACAACTTGGTACGTTATGTTGTTTCTTTCAGTGCTTGCCTGCACCAGTCCTTTCCGATAACATGCAATATTCCATTAATCCCATTCTTGAAATGCTATCGGGAAACTCACTCCATTGACGTTTCAATGTCTTTTGAGTGTTCATCTCAGTGTGTTTGCGAGTGTTACGAGGACAAAAGCTCACCATTTGACTTCTTTCCGACGTATGACGTGCAATTGAGATCTTCTGTACTCGCTACGGTGTATTTATTTTGTTTCACGCGATTTCAACCATACAAATGTGTAGGATTTATGTGGGACTCACGTGAGATTCATATATTTATATGGTTGAGATCGCGTAGAACAAAATAAGTACACCGTAGTAAGTACAGAGGATCTGGTTCTTCCAATGTATCCATCGTTCTCGTTCTAGTCAGGATCAAATCATCACAAGATTTTACAAATTGAAGCAGTTGGTTATGCTATAATGACTTGGGATCGACAAGGCTGGAGTTCTGTGTTTCCTTGTATCGATCAAATTGAGACACTACTTGCAACAGCAGCAAGAATATTCACTTACACTTGCGTGTATGTTTATCCAAATAAGCTCTTGTTCATGCAATATACTCACTTCCAATTCATTTAATGAAGGTGGCGTCCAGGAGATGCAATTATGTGAAAGGGTGATGGGGGGTGCAGAACATTAAAGAGTGTTGATAAAGCTTACTTTTATATTGTTGAAGCAAATATAACTTTAGAAATGAGCTAACATTCTATAATCTAATTACATAATTTGTATGGGTTTTTAATCACACAATATTTGCCAATAATCTATATTACATATCTTGGATGGTGAAAAGTGGGAATATTTTAAGTTTCATACTATTATAATTATCGACAAAAAATTAGCGACGGAACAAATTATGTAGCTAATTAAAGACGGAAATATCCGTTGGTAACACTGTTGTGAAATTTTCTATTTTGCAATTGACAAAATTTTTGTCGGTAAAGGTGGAAGGAAAATATCCCGGCAAATTTTCCGATGGAATATAACGACGAAATTGTCATACCCGTCAGTAAATTAGACGGGCACGCTTGCCGCAATAAACTAGCATCAGAGATTTACCAATGGATATATTTTCTGTCGATGAATTTCCGACGGTGTAATGGTGCTGTCAATAAATTTACGCAGAATTGCTTGGTTCAATAATCAGCGTCGGGTTTTACCGATGGTAAAGTATTCCGTCGGTTATTTTCTGACGATCTGACCACTCCGTCGTTAGCTTCAGCTTAAACCAAACGACATCGTTTCCGTTCGGGGTTAAACTCGTCCTAAACCTTCCCCCCTCATTTTCTCCTATGTGATTTCGCGATTTTTTCTCCTTGCCGCCGTCGCTCATCGTCGTGTCTCCTCGCCATCACTCGTCCTTTTCTCCTCGCCTTCGCTCATTGCTATCGCTCACCCATCGTGTGTCATCGTCGTCTTCTTCCTTTATTCGTTGGTTGAGGTAACATTTTATGCTTTGATTGTTTTTAACGACGTCGTTGAGTTTTGTTTGTTACTATGTTTTATGTACTGCTTTAATTGTCATTATCTTCTTTTCTTTGTTTTGGTTATCTTCTTTGGTCGTCGGACACTCTAGCTCTGTCATCTTCTTCCTTCACGTGCTTCAGTGAGTTCTTCTGCGTGTCGGTTTAGGTAAGTAGATTTTGTTATTTACTAAGTTTTTGTGTACTTAGTTTAATTTGGGTATTTGTTTGTGGTTTGAACCTCTCATTTGAACTTGCTGCATTTTTAATGTAAATAGCTTGCACCAACCAAAATTTGTTTATGGTATAAACTTGTTTGATGTAAATGACCTGCACTAACCGAAACAATATGTAACTCTTCTGCTTAATCTTCTTTTGTTCCTTATAAAAGTGTTAAGGATAATGTCCTCATTGTTAAGGAATTAATGGAAAACTATTATTGGTGTATTAAAATTCAAAACATGCATGCTTAAAATGGATTTTAAGAAAGCTTTCAACATTGTTAACTAGAATTTCCTAATTTATATCCTTCAAGGTACTGGTTTCCTAAATTAGTTTATTCAATGGTTACATGTTTTCATCTATATGGTATGCTATTATATTCTTATTAATGGTCAACCTACTTTAAGAGAAGGGGATTAGATAAAGTGATCTCTTATCTCTTTATCTCTTTTTGTTAGGAATAGAAATGTTAATTCTACTAATAAACAAATCTGTTATTGATTATCATTGCTTCAAATACCCCAATTATTCTAATTCTAAGCTTTTCAACCTCTTTTTTGTTGGAGATGTCCTATTTGTTTCTCATACAAATCATACCTTAATTAAGGATTTTATCAGCAATTCATATGACATTAGGAGAATGTCAGGGTTGTCTTTAAATCCCTTTAGAACCTTTATATTTATTTTAGCTAATTATATGGAGCTTTTAAACTTACTTAATATTGCTAATGGTTTAAATAAAGGAAGCATGCTATCAAGTACATAGGAATTCTAGTTATCAGTTTTAGACATTTATGTAAGGATTACTTGTGTGATCTTCTATAGGAGGAGAGTATCGTAATCTCATGTTGAAAAGGAAAGGAGAGGTGCAAGCCTTTAAAAGCCTATGAAAAATATTGCTAATCAACTTTCTGCTAACTATTTTCAAGTATAAGGTTAATCTTAAATCAGAATTGTAGTTATTATTACATCAATATGGAGTCTCGGTGTTACAAATAGTATTAAAGCAAAAGCATACCAACGACAGGATAGTGAGCAATGTGTGACTCTTAGTTGGTTTGTAGTCTAATTCTATATTAAAAGTTGATAAAATATTATACGTTACAAATAGTATTAGAACAAAAGCATATATTAGGAGAAAGAGGGCATAAAGTGGTACCAATGACAGGATAGTGAGCAATATGTAGCTTTTGGTAAGATTGCTCCAACTCTACATCAGAAGATGATATGATCTTTGGAATTATAGATCGGGCTTTAATAAAGAAATAAAGGAATTCAAGAGGGGAGGTTTTGCGGTCCCATATGGGAGGTGGACATCATAATTCCATATCAAAAAAGAAAGAAGTGGTAAAAGTCTTTATAAGCATACAAAAGAAAAGTATCAATCAAATTCTTGGCTAACTATTTTTAAGAGTACGATTCTACTTCATGAATTGGATTTATCATTGGGTCAATCTTAGCTTGAAGATAGTATCCTCATTTTATCAAAATTAATGAAAACTATAAATTTTCTGAAATTAGATTTTAAGAAAGTTTTAGATGCTATCAATTAGAATTTCCTAATTTATGTTCTTCAAACAACTGGTGTCCTAACCTAGTTTATTCAATATATAAAATGTTTGCATCTTTATAATCTCTTACGATATTCTTATTGATGGTTTACCTACTAACTTTTTGAAGTGAGAAGGGGATCGTGTTAGTAGTGTGCCCTAGGCCAATGGATATTTGTGATTCATGTATTAACATTATGACTTGTTAATAATATATTAT
>JAOTAY010000191.1:5116236-5163549 GCA_025629805.1 Erythroxylum baracoense | reverse complement strand
GTTGTTAATTCGCTGGGTGCAGGAGGCAAGTGCAGGGAGGCATGCCGTGTAAGTTACGGACACGTGTATTGGAATAGAAAGTTCACCTTGTACAACCCATGTGAAAGTGTTTTCAATGTGCTTTTATGTTTTGTCCAACCCCTTTCTCTCTCTATTACCGTATTGCTACTACTAGTAAACAGTAGTAATCTATCTGCTACCATCTACTGCTGCTTCGTTTTTACGTCCTTCTTCTCTCGGTCCTTAAAAATTAAAAGGAAAGCCATTGTCTCGGTCTCTCCAAGTGTGTTGGTGTGTGCGTTATGATTTTACATTCCAATGAGAGTGGATGATTTTTTGTTTTATACCTTCTGATTTTTGTCTCCCTGTCTTTGCAATACTAACGGGAAGTCTTTTGAGAGTATAGTTACTGTAATGGTAGAAAATTTTTCATAAACAGTTGAGTTTGAACATGCATGGGATTTTGCATGGGACAAGTTCCTCTGTTCAATTTTATGGTGTCTTATTCTGTTCCATAAATCTCAGCCATTCATTTATACGGGTCTCGCGTGGATCCTGCAGAAATAAACGCAGGACCAATATAAATAAATAGCTGAGATTTATGGGACAGAATAAGACATCATAAAATTGGACAGAAGATCCAGACTCGTTTTGCATTGCATCTCTCAAATATTCTGAAAATCTCTTCGATTCAACACATCTTTCTTCGATTTTTAGGTGCATTAATTTGCTAATATACCTCTGAACTCTTTTTTTTCCAAATATATCCACACCCTCTGATGCTATATTAGGCTAGATGTAAGGTTTTTAATAGAATGATTTATAATAGAATGAAATATAAATAGATGAAATATTAAAATTTTGTTACTTGGGAGGAATAAGAAAGTTCATAATGTAATATAGTGAAATATTGTTTGGATGAAAGATTTATAATGTAATATAGTATAAAATTGTTTATCATTTTATATTTTATCGTAAACTTTCAAATCGAAAATTTTTTATTTTTACTGTTTAGAATGAAATGAAATGTAACATGAAGATTTCTTCTTCTATTTCATTCCATTCTATTTTATTATAAAGTCTCCTCTAAAATAATTTTATTTTATTTTATTCTATTCCATTAATAAATCTTCGGCTGAAAATAGCTTCACTGAATAACTCATATCATTGTTACTGACGTTAAATCTTGCCTGTTGAGCTTTATCTTTTCACCTTAGTGTACGAGCGAAATCTCTTTTTCGTTTCCAAATGTCAGCACCAAATAAGATGGCAAAGATTTCTGAAAGCTAGAGGTTTTACATTTGGTAAGTTGTCGTTTCTCGTTACTTACAACTATGCATAGAAATACAGCCTACAGGAGTTTAAGCTCCTTATTGAACAAAAAAATTGGAAACCTCAAAAATCTTTCAAAAGTTTCCTGAACTTCTATATTTGGGTGAAGTCAATCACATCCGTTCACTATTTCGCATTTTTTCATCTTTTTAAGGATACTTATGAAATGAGTTGTCTAAGTTTAGAATTGACATTATTCAATCGAGTCATTTGACACACTCTATAATACACCACAAATTTAAAAGGCATTGAAATATTAAACTCATTTTTATTTGTACCTCTTTTCTTGCATTTATTAGATTTATAATCTTAAAACCATTAATTAATTTAAATTGAAAACATATTGTACATTACACACACACGCGTATATATAATGATTTTCTTTAACTTTATTTAAATATTTTTTGAGGCTATCATTTCTGTGCTAACACTTTCAATAATTTTTTTGTTCGTTTCTCCTAACTTAGTCACAAATGGGACAAATAATTGAATTATTCTTAGCCTTAGATAAAGCTTTCACTCTTCTTTCAACTAATTATCGTAGAAAGCAAGAATCTCCAGTTTGACCCATAAAAAGTTTTACTATACAGGCCTTTACTTTGATGCTTAATATGACCTCAGACACTAAAACCAGGAATAGAATTTTTCATGTTATCAGATTCGCTGCAATGTTGACCTCTTCGTCTCTTTTGATAGTTAGCACAAACGTCTACTGCTATGAATTGCCCGTGAGCTACTAAATAGTACTAAAACTTATTCACTAAAAGACGTGTAACAAGACACAATATTCTCTCTTATTCCAATTCCAGTGCAAACAAGCTAGCTTCTTTGGTCTGGTAAATTGGGTTATAGATTCTTCCTCTGGTTGTAAATGGCAATTATGAGTGCCCATAACCATTAAACTAATGTCTTACGCTCTTTCCAAGTTACAGGTAATCGATAAGGACATGAATTATCTGTCGATGGTAAAGACAAAGAATAAGTTAGATTTCATCTTCTTAATTTCTGAGGATCCAATGCTAATGAATGGTTTTGTAGGCTATTTTTCAAGTATTATTAAGACTATCTATTCTGTACTTATTGTCCCAATGATAAGGTCGAGTAGTGAATGATCCTATCAAGAAGAGCGTAAGCCCTAACAGATACAGTTGTTATGAGAGTCGTGCAAAAATGAGTTCCACATATTAAATAAAGAGAACGAATCCCCAATTCTCAGCTGAAAAGATCTCGTGCAAAAACATAGTTGAAGAGATCAACATTGCATAAGAAAACACAACGATATTTACAGAGTTAATGGTGGTTAGTGGCATGTGAAGCCTATCACAGTTTTCGACTAATGTAGATTAAGTTCAACACAAGTTGTTTTCTGGTTTGTAAATTTTGATGGGGAAGACAAGTTAGTTTATTTAGAACAAGGAGCGTAGGTACCGGTTAATTAAAGAAGTGCTTCAAAAACTAAGTGTTTGATAACTCTAAGAACTTCAAATCATCAAAATTAATTGAAGATAAATAAGATTAATCCAAAACACATGCTATTTATCATAAGGTTTCATTTTCATATACACATCTTATTTTCAGTACAATTCGAGTTTTAGGTAAGAGAAAACCTTTTAATTTACATTTTTTATCAATTCGCCAAGATCATTTTATACAATTTTAAAATTGCAAATTATAAAGATTATGAAAACATAGAATGCTAGAAAGTTATAGATTTTAGTGAGCATATTAAATATTAACACACAAATATTCTGGTTATAATAAAAATTTAAAATTAAAGAAAATATTTGTAAATCACTATACATATGTAATTGGGCCTTAAGAATATATAATGATAACATCTCCGTTCAAGCTCCTGGATGAAATAACGGTGAACTTGTCATGAAGTCCGTGAAAGGATGTGACATCTAAGGCTTTAGTCATGACATTAATGATCTGAGTGGAAGTTGATATATGATGAATGACCAAAGCCTTTTTGGCAACTAGGTTATGAAGAAAATAAATATCAGGTTCAATATCTTTCGTTGGAGCATACGAAATGAGATTTGCAGCAAGAAAAATAACATTAATATTATCACTTCGTAAGATGGATTTGAGGTTGGATAAACCAAACTCGTCAAGTAGTAAAAAGTTTAGCAGTAGCAAAGGCAATGTTAATGTATTTAGCCTTTATGTTAGAATGAGCAATAACATAAAAAAAGAGGTTTTTTACGGCCTTTATTTCCTATTAATTTCAATTTTCTTCTCGGATATAAAGAAATAGTTCAGTTCCAAAGCTAATGTTCATAGTTCTCCAATCAGCAATTGAAAAGACTATTTCTTTGAACTCTTTGAAATAAGGCTAGAATTTTGAAAATAGCTAAAGGTTAAGCAACAGTCATCAAGACAACTAGTCTGGTAAACATCATAATAGACACTAAGTATTAGAGGGATGACTTTGGTTAGGGAATGCCATGAGACGATGTAGATTATAAGTATCAAAAAATTCATTTAATTGTAATATAATGAATGTTTGTAAATCAATAAAAGAAATTAAGATATGTTATTTACAACAAAATTGCATGTCAAGGTGAGTGAGGCAAAGCAACTGAAGTGCAACAACGATATTTTGGTATTCAGCAAGGCCAGAAAAAGTGGTATCATAACTTTTGGACAGTGATAAGGTTAAGGTGGTAGGTTTAGGCACATGTTTAGATGTATTAAGATGTGTATGATTAAAAAGGTTAGGGATATACTTAGTTTTGGAAGGCAGAAGGTCAGTCGGTGTTGGTGTAGTTTCAATACCAAAGAAATAATGAATAGGGCCAAAGTTTTTTATAGAAAAGTTAGTGTTAAGATTATGCATATAAAATGAAGGTAGGTGCAGAACCTACTATAAGAATATCATTCACATAAACTAGGATGTAGGTAGCCTGAGAGGGAGTGGAGTGTATGAACAGAGGTATCAACATTTGGGGAAGTGAAGTTGATTTCTTGATTTTTTTTTTATTCAAAAATGAAACCAAGAATAAGAAGATCATTCAAGGCTATAAAAGCCTTAATGAAGACAACAAACATAATTTGGATGATGATGATTGGTAAAGTCAAGAGGTTGAATAATAAAAATTGATTCTTAAAGATTTTTATAAAGGAAAGTGTCATGAACATCAAGTTGGAGAATTGACTAATTGTGAGTTAGTGCAAGAACAAGAATAATGTAGCTATAGTGGTGAGATTGATAACATAACTAAAGGTATTAGTATAGTTTATACCAAAGGATTGATGGTATCCTTTGGTAACAAAATGAGCCCTATAGCCATTAAAAGAGTCATCAAGTTTTCTTCTTATTTAGAAGAACCATTTACATCAAAAAAATTTGGCATTAGATGGTAAAGAACAAGATTCCAAGTTTGATCTCATTGAAAAACATTGAACTCATCAAGAATAGGTTGTCATAGTAAAATCTTTTTATTGGCTTGAGTGAAGGAAGTGGAATTAGAAGTAAATGAGTTATAAGTGTGGTTGTATTATAGGAAATAAAGTTCATAAAATTATGAGGAATACGAGTATGATCTTGTATATGTATGATCATAAGATGTTATGGAGGAGAGTTGAACATTAGAGTTGAATTTGGTAAAGATGATTATGATGTAGGTGGAGGAGGTAGGGGGAGAGATAAGGGAAGAGTAACAAAAGAAGGTGAAGAGGAAGGACTGGACGTGGAGTTTTTGACTTACAAAAAGGTCATCTCAAGGAAATCAATATGGTGAGAGATGTAAGCTTTACAAGTAATTGGATCAAGGGATGCCATGATACGATGTAGGTTGCAAGTATATAAAAATATGTTTAGTTGTAACACAATGAACATAGGTGGAGCAATAAAAGAAATTAGGATATGTTCTTCACAAAAAATTGTATATCAAAGTGAGTGAAGGAAAGATACTGAAGAGATCAACGATATTGTAGTATTCATCAAGGTCAGAAAGAGGGATGTCATAATTTTGGACGGTGATAGGGTTAAGGTGGTAGGTTTAGGAACATGTTTAGGTGTACGATTAAGAAGGTTAGGATTATACTTAGTTTGGGTAAAGAGAAGGTCAATCACTATTGGTGTAGTCTCAATACCAAAGAAATAATGAATAGGCCAAGGTCTTCTATAGAAAAGCTAGTGTTAAGATTATGCATATAAAATGAAGGTAGGTGAAGAACCTGGAACAAGAATATCATTCATATAAACTAGGACGTAGGTAGAGTGAGAGGGAGTGGAGTGTATGAAGAGAGGTATCAACTTTGGGGAGAGTGAAGTTGAGTTCTTGATATTTTTTACTCAAACAATAAAACCAGGAATAAGGAGATTATTCAAGGCTATAAAAGCCTTAATGAAGACAACAAATTTGGATGATGATGATTGGTAAAGTCAAGAGGTTGAACAATAAAAATGGATTATTAAAGATTTTTATAAACGAAAGTGTTATCAAATCAAGTTGGTGAATTGACTTATTGTGAGTTAATGTAAGAACAAGAATAATGTAGCTATAGTGGAGAGATTGATAACATAACTGAAGGTATTAGTGTAGTATATACCAAAGGACTGCTAGTATCCTTTGGCAACGAGGTGAGCCTTGTAGCAATTAAGGGAGTCATTAAGTTTTCTTTTTATTCAAAAGAACCATTTAAACAAGAGTCTAAGTTTGATCCTATTGAAAAACATTAAACTCATCGAGTATAGGTTGTCAAGGTGAAAATTTTTATTGGCTTAAGTAAAGGAAGTAGAATTAGAAGCAAATGAGTTGTGAGTGTGGTTGTATTATAGGTAACATAGTCAGTAAAATTATAAGGAACATAAGTGTGATCATGTATACGTATGATCATAAGATGTAGTGGTGGAGAGTTGAACATTAGAGTTAGATTTGCTAAAGATGATTGTATTTTAGGTGGAGGAGGTAGGGAGTGAGACAAAGGAAGCATAAAGAAAGAAGGTGAGAAAAAGGAGTAGATGTGGAGTTCTTGACGTATAAAAAATTGTTTAAAGGAAATAAACATTGTGAGAGATGTAAACTTTAGATGTAATTGGATTAAGCCAGTAGTATCCTTTATACTAAGTAAATAACTAAGAAAAACAATGTTTTAATTTGGTTTGAGTTTGTTAATATGAGTAGAGTTGAGGAAAGGAAAACAAGTACAGCTAAAGACATGAAAGTGAGAGATTAGGTGAAGTGAGAAGAAATGAGTTCGTGTGGGGATCTGTTTTAAAGGATATGAGTGGGAAGTTGATTAATGAGACAAAAAATAGTAGCAAAAGCTTCAAACTAAAAGAATTTGGAGAGAGACATGGAGAAGATAGGTTAGCCTCATTTCAGTGATGTGATAAATTTGACGCTTAAATACTCCATTTTAAGCAGGGATATAAAGGCAAAATTTGGTAGCTATGAATGAAGACGCGAGAGCGGGTATACAACTTACATCCATAATTTTTGTTTATTTGGTGGTTAGTAATAGATAAGATAGGGATTGACATATCTGGAATGGATTTTAAATAATCCTGAATTTTTATTCCCAAGGTAGATGCAAGTATAATCTGGAATTAGATATCAGGAATAACAAATAAATGTGAGTAACTAAAATTCTTTTTTTTTCTCCTTTTCTTTGTGTTTTGTCTCAACTGAAATTCTTTATTCGCTTTTCCTCTCTAGTTGCTTTATTTGACTTATTTAATAATTATTTTATTTTATTTCAATGATTTTATATTATAAAATAAGTTCATTATGATTTTTTTAAAATTTTATTCTTATAAGGAAAATCATAAACAATTATTTAAAAATTAATAATTTATTAAATCATTGAAAATAATTTTAATTAATTATTTATTAAAAGAAAAATTTTATTAATATTAATATAGAATAGTTTAATTAATAATTTATAAAAATCAATCACATAATAATCAAACATTAGTAAAAAATTGTCATTACCATTCTTAATATTTGATAATAAACATTAATATAACTATTAACTTCAATAATCTCATTTTTGGTATTTGCATACCAAACATGCATAATAAGTAATTTCATTCCTATTCCAATTTTTACTTTTTATTTTCATTGCTTTTTTTTTTTTCGATTTTTTCATTACTAGTTACCAAATGAGACGTTAAAGATGCGAAGAACAAGGTTTTATTACATGAAAGTTATCAAATAAACAATAGAAAAGATAGCTTAAGACAGATGAATAAGACAATAGAAAAGATAGCTTAAGACAGATGAATAAGACTTTGATGTCAGACATTAGCAAAAGCATAATGAGTAGCAACTGTGACATAATTTGTGAAAATTAAAGGAATCTTTTAAGGGATAGATGATGTTGTGGATGTTATCCACAAGTAGAATGTGGTAATTGAAGTATAATTAGCAGTCTTTAAGGTGAAATGATCTGGTGGGTGGCGATAATTAAATTTTTTGCGAAAGATGGCTATTGTGTTACTATTTTTGCAAATCACTTGTTCGAAGCCTTTAACACAATGTTACTAATTGTTGAAGAATCATGTAGATGTAAGCAGATGCACCATATCTAGAAGGCATTTCATAATCTTATTAGAGATAAATTAGGAATTATCAGTGCTGAGTTGAAGGTTGAGTGCTGAGAAGGCGGCATTTAAGTTGTCGGGTCAAATTGGGAATTAATCGGACTAGTTTGGGATTTTGTAGTGTTGAAATCGACAATGTGCTGCAACGTTTGTTTTTCAAACAAATCTGACATTGTGGGGCAATTTGACTGATGCAGTAGATTTGGGTTGTGACTGACAGCATGGATTGAAGATATCTGGTTAAAAGGCTTTGAGCTGAGTGAACTGAATTGGGATCCGACTCGGCTTACCTATTGAAAATTTCTTAAATTGGAAATTAGAGTTCTGCTAATATCTTGGATGTTGCAATGCCAAGTATGTCTAGGACAGCCACCTTGATTTCAGCCGCCAAAGTAGGTGTTCACAGAAAATTCATTTTCGGCGATACAGCACCTGGTTGATGGAAGACCAAGAGACGTTGTTCATGGAGGAGCTTTCGCCTGAAGCTCAAAAAAGTGAAGGTTGGCTGGTGAGTGAGGTCGCTTGTCATGTTGGTTAGAGTAGAATTGCAGGAGCTCCTTGGATCTGACGCCTTGCTTTTAACAGTAGCAAACATCACATCACGGCCTTTTTACTTTCATATATTCCAAGCTCCTCTTTTTGGGGAAAAAGGTTATAAGATTAACTTAATAATTTAACCATAACCCTTTCCCTTGTTTGGTCTTTCAGTTCTTTTTAACTTTTACCAACCTTAATAATTATCATACTAATTTACGCGATTCATGCATTCTGTTTAAATGCTCGCTGATCAAGGCCACTTGTTGAACTTTGTACCAGGTCCTATACCTTGTTACAGGCTCAAAGGAAATGAGCCTATATTCGAATATGGCTTCAGAAATACTTTCAACACTCTTAGTTTATGTGCAATGTAAGTTGAAAAGCGATCAGGATCACCAGCACTAGAGTCTCCACAGTACAGAATGACTATTAAAAGCTGGCCAGTTTGGACTATTATCATTATAGTATCAAATTCTTAAAAGAGTATGATCTCACAAGGCAAGAAATGTTGGGAAAAACCAACGAGTCACTGTCCACTACTTGGATGAAACGATTCAAACAATTCAGCAACACACTAACTACACTGTTTACATCATTTATCAAACGGTTGACGTGAAGCAGCATTTTCCTATTGACAAATACTTCTATAGCAAGTAATACATATCTGAGAGTAATGTATGCCTGACAAGTCTTCAAACTATGAGCTTTATACACCCAAAAATGTTAAAAGATGGACTAATCCTAGACATTTTCGACACAGGCAACTGATCTGATGGAATTGGATCTGATTGAACCTTCATTGTCTGTAGAATGTGCCAGTAGCACCTTCACCACATGGCGATATCTCCTCCTGTATGTTGGGAACTTCGATACACTTCTAACCATACCAGACATCCTGTTCACACATTATCCATAAGATCATACGATGAAAAGACAGGAAACTTAAACTTCAAATTACGTTAATGTGAATGTGTGAACAGGATGTTCAACAACAACAACAATGAACCAAGATGATGAGTTCAAGAATGTTAATAAATGAACAGACCAAAACTAGGGTATCAGTAATGAATCCAGTAAGTTCGTTAATACGTTCACAGCACACAATGCCAACTGCACCATGTGGACATTTCATGCATACTTCAAATCCTCAATAAATCAATGAGGATTGCAGTGTGAACACATGGAAAGTTTTATGAGAAGATTAACAGCATTAGTTTCCTCAATTACTTGAAGGGGATGCAAATAGAAGCCCTTACCTTCTGCTGATGCCCTGGATTTGAGCAGTTCTAAGCGCCTCTTGGGGTACTACACTGCCGTTATCCCAAGCCTCGATACGTGTTGTATCATTTCCATATAGAACAACTTTGTGCAAGAATTTTTCTTCACCATCTTCTAACTTAATGACCTTAATCTGTTCTTTTAAAACCAAAAGAGGTTGAAAGAACCACTCAAATATCTTGTCATTAGGTCTATTAAGATGTGTTACTTCAACACCATCAATCAGCAGTAAACCATCAGAACGGGCCCCAATGGAGATGAGGAAAGTCTGTAGCAATGAATAACAAGGAATTCCTACATTTACAATGGTTGCATCATTGCTATTCTTGGCCTTTAAGTAGTCCTTGAGGTCAGCTGTTGTTATTGCGCCAGCATCCAAAAGTTCCTTACCCCTCATTTCACATAACCTCATCATCATTCCCCAGACCTGTTGCATTTGATGTTTAAAAATATCAAGAACTTTTCATGCATCTGAAACAGAGTAAGTGCTGGATATACATATGAAGGGGCATCAGGAAACAAAACAGGGAAATAAACTTTGATCAGTACCAGTACTTTGCAACCTTTTGAGACCCTTCTTTTCAATCTTCTTAACAATGGCCCAGTCAACGTTGAAACATGTATTATTTATGTCAATACTACCCAACAGAGTTACATGTCATAAGTCCCAAATTCTCAGCTATATTTTTATTTTTAAATTCCAGAGAAAAATGTTCCCATATCTACAGATCTCAATCGGCAGTCTCCGTTAGCTAATTTATTAGGTTATATGTGAACAAGAAGAGCAAGTACTAGTTATGACTATATCAGTCTTTCTACTTTTCTAACAAGCCCTTATAGATCATATAGACAGATGCTGCAAGAATCAAGACAGAAGTCCAATACAAGACAGTCGTCATTGATACTTCATATGTCCCAAAACCAGTAGCAGCCAGCACACGCCTGGTTTAAGATACCAATTTGCTGAATATTGCATGGTAAACACAAAAGAATAGCGTGATATGCTGAAGAGGTAAGCATATGTATATAACCACAACCAAATTCAGTTGCAATTTCATTATAAAGAAGCTAAAAAGAAAAGGAATTCCAAAACCATTAAGGGATAGAATTTCTTTTGCAAACTTTGTAATATATGTCCAACACAAGAATTGAACACAAAAAGATGTGCATTTCGATGATAACAAGAACTTCTTAAGTACCTGAACCATTTTTATTTCCTGAATTGTCTCTCTAACTGATCTTGAAGGAGCTAAACTTGGAACAAGCATTGCAGGAGCTTCTGCAGAAACAGAACCATGTTTGGCCTGACTTCCTCCAACTGAGATCTCAGATGAGTGAGAGACCTTGTGTTTTCTGTAACGGGGCCTGGCTGTGGCAACGTTACGAGTTCAGTTAAAACATTGAAACTAGAGATATTTCTTTAAAATGTGTAAAAGCAACATATTTCAGAATTAAAAAGCAAAGTATTACTTTGGAAGGAAAGTTCCCTCTCTAAGGTAGAGAGCATCATTTGTGTACTCATCAAATTCTGCAAGCATTGCAATCACATAAGCTAAACCTCTTCGGAAGGACCTTTCCTGCAACCATAAAATTGCTGATTTATGAATTCACTAGAAATAATAGATAAAAGATATGCTGAACTAAAACCAACCTGGTATACTACAACTGATGCATACAATCCTATAAAAATGCTGGAGAAAATGGTCGCCAATATGCTGCCTACAACAACTAGTGGCCACAGAAGTATTGTCAACCCAGCAATAGGGATGCAAGCAGTTTCCAGAAACGGACCCTCTCGGCTGATTAGATCATGTATCAGACGGAACCAGCCCTTGAACAACATGTATGGACTCTTAATTATAGCAATTATAGTGAAAAGAGGAATTTCCACTATAAGCCCCATTAGTCCAGCAATTATAAGTGCAGGCACATGAATTAACCTATAACACACCATAAAACAATTGTCAACTCAGAAAAATGCATGAACTGGGTAATAGCAAGGAGAAATTCATAATTCATCGCAACACTAAATTATAAATTTTCTGGCTCATGTTGTGGGACAGTGTCTAAGAGTTATATTTTCCTGTTATTTCCCGTTGAATCTTGCAAGTGCTAGAGTAGTGGAACTAAATGCTAAGTAATCTCCTACAGGCCCTTCGCAATGAAATAACAGTAGCAGCAGACTGTACCAATCTAGATGAAAACCAAATGGGAAAGGAATATTAACATGCTTTAAGCATGTTTTGATACTTGAAGAGAGTCAAAACATTACCTAAGTGTTCGAAGCTGATTGGAAGCAGGGGAATCCCGCGACTCCTTCAAGTAGAGAGGATACGAATGATAGCATAAGTCTGCAAAATCTCTAACAGCAGTGCAGCTGCCCCTTATAGTTCCCCATGTTCCATCCTAATAAGCCATGAAAAGGAGGTGTGTGTGTGTATATATATATAAACAAATAATCCGAAAAACAAAATGAATAAGCGATCAAAATATGAGCAGCAAACTAGAATTAGAACCAATTGTTGCAATTGTTATACACTTACCACAAGACAGTGATAAAATTTCTTAGACTCGTTATCGTGTCTAAAAGCTTCGAAAGTGGCAACCCAAGGAGTAAAGAAACCATACCCCAATCCACAAAAAATACTCGCAGCTATGCTTAAGCCCAACCACATACCAAACAAAGCAGGAACAGCAAGCAAGATAGCAACTTTAAGTGGTAAATCCAATTTATTACACCTGCAAATACACAAAATCGTCATGCCAAGAAACCATCACAACACAAACAATACATTGTCCTGAATTCCTAGGATTCCTGCTAATGAAAACCATCGGGAAGGGAAATTTTGATGGTGTTTACTTTACAATCGTGTAGACTGTCCACCCAACATGTGGAGGAAACATCCCCAGGATCACTCCAACATTCCCTGCTATTAGTATTGATGCAGCAATAGGACCCACTATCGCAGCTACAACATTGAACGAGACCCGTCATCAAACTCATGCTCACTTCTCAAGAAAGCTAAAAGGAAACACCCCCTTGCAACAAGCTCACCAAGAAATAGACGCGAAAAGATATACCTTTAAGAGCACCCAGAATAAACGCAGCGGAGAAAGCGAAGCCCACATAAACGATTTGTAAGCAACCAGGAAGATTTTCTGACGGGGCCATCCCAGAAACCATACAAAGGCTAAATCTTTTGTACCAACAGGTAAGAAGTATAAAGAAAGCTTCAATTTTTTGCGTAACGATCACGGGTCAAAACTCATAACAGAAGACCCTAGTTGAATAAGAAAAACCGGAACTTGCGGAACAATGACACACAGGAAGACAGAGAAACAAACGAGACCTCGGGCTGCAAGATGGAGACAAAAAAATACTAACAAGATCCGAACTCTAACGAAAATCAATAACCAAGATGTTCGGAACAAAAGAAGAAACTTTCAAACAATTTCGCACACAGGAGAGAGAGAGCGTGTGTGTTTTTGAATATATGTTCCTCTGGTTCTAGCTACGACTAAAGTTCATGTTAGCAATCAAACAATCATTGACGTCTAGACCACGGAGACATAGATAACCATAGCGATAAAAGCTTGACTTTTGTACTCCAACGGCCACGATTACTGGGGTTCCTCGTATTAAACATAAACTGACTTGCATGCAAACACCTTCAAAATTGGAACACTTGGAAAAAGTAAGAAAAGGCGTGAGGGGTTACCAAAGCTGCGATGGCTGTCTAGCCATGTGAAGTCTCCAAGCTCATGGTCAAATAATGATTATACTAATGGCTGCATTACACTCGCCAGATCATTGAGCTTTTGACCGTTTCGCTTTTTCAGCATTTGGTTTGCTTATTAGAAGTGAGAATTTCATGCCATGAAACTATTTGGCTTGAAAAAACAGCCGCTTCCGTGGGTCCGAACGTGGCATTTCAGTGTTTAATTATCTTTATCTTTATGCCATAAAATTCGGCAACCTTGACATTGATGTTTTGGGGTTATGAAGCACTTTCAGTTTTTAGTGTATTCCTATCGGTTACCATGTAGTATGATTGTTTGATCTGCTTACTGATGAGTTGGATCTTTTCATTGAATACACTTTTCCTTATTTTAACGGTTAGGTAATTGTGCTTATCATCATGAACTCATCATATGAAATTATTTTTAATGGTCCAAATCCATTGTGCTTATCGTCATGATATGAAATTATTTTTAGTTTCTATAAACAAGGCACTTCAACAAAATTATGATAGTACAAGGTTCCATTGTGGCAATTCACTTCGTAAGAGACAAGTGGAAGGCATCAATACGATTAATGATATTAATCGGCTGCCACATTCTAGAATTTTGAATAATCAAAGGCTCTGGTCAAAATGTTGAAGGAAACAAAAGAGGTATTAGTCGGAAGAATCAGGAGCCACCAGAGATATTTTATTTAATTATTACGTTTCAAAAAAATGTCATACTTGGGTACATTTGACTTTTCAACGAAAGTCTAAAACTAAAGCACTGCAATTGGGGACGGCTAGACACACGTCTAATCGCATTTACTTTTCACATTCGTGACCTGGACGGCTTGTCCCATTTAGGAGCATTAGGCTATCTTTTACTTTTTTTATATGCAATAAATAATAATAATTTTGTGAACTAATTTAGTAGTTAATTTTTTAATATCTCATATAAGTTTTATTAATAAATATTAATATAATTCATCGTATTTTATTAAGAATGAATGAATAAATAAATAACTAAGAAAGATATAAACTAATATTTATAATATCATTTTAAAATACATTTATTAATATTTTGAGTTTATTTTTATGTTTATATTTAAACATAATTATTAAAATAAAATAAATTGAACTATATTATATCAGTGGTAATATTTAGTAAGAGATAATATGAAATAATTAAATGATATTATTTAGTTAAAGAAAAAATCAAGTTATAAAAAATAAACAATCAGAATTAATGCTTATGATTTTTATAAATCATGAAACATTAAAAATAAAATCAAATATAAAACAAGGTATGACAAAAACTTTAGTTTGCTTCCATTTTTATCATAATTATTTATTTTTATTTGTTTCTTTTTTTGTTATGCCATTTTTTAGCTGAGAAAATTCAACTAATTTCCATATATAGTCGTAAGCGATATCAGAGAAAATTAGAACTTGAATGAGATCCACACACAAAAAATTGAAGAATTACACGGCAATAAGATACTCCAATAACAACAACTTAGTAGAAGTTTCGCTGATATGTGAAATTTGAAGAGATTCTGTAATACACAACCTTACTCTTAATTGTTAAAGAGGCATTTTTGATAAACCCACATAAATACATATATATACATTAAAATAATAAAGTAATAATAATTAATAATAAAATAATAAAAAGATAATAATAATAATATAAACAAACAAATAAATAAAAATAAGTAATACAATAAATAATACAATACGCAAAAATAAAAAAATCAAACAAATCATTACAAGAAAATATTTAAGCTAAGTAAGAAAATGTTTAGGCTAAAAAACTAAGAAGAAAACACTATTTATTAAATGTTTTGGCTAAATACAAGATATAAGACTTAAAGAAAAATGATTAAAAGACGTATAAGAAATAGAAGGACCTCTTTATGTGAGATCCTTTGTCCGTATCTTAGTACGCAAAGTTTTCTATTGAGGGTCGTGTCCTTGATAAGTTTCAACAAAGTTATATCATTCTTGATCACCTCCTCCCAATTCTTCTTAGGTCTTCTTTTTTTTCTCGTACAGTCTCTAAGTATAATCTTCTCATATATTCTTACTGGAGCGTCAGAGTGTCTCTTCTTAATATGCTCGAACCACTTATGCCTTGTTCTCTTAATTTTTCATTAACATTAGTCCCCTTTAGTTTGTTTCTTACCATTACATTTTTAACCTTATTTTTTATAGTAAGGTTACAAATTCCATGTTTCTCGTCGGACTTCCATGTTTCATAATCATTTGGGTGAATTTGGATGGTTGACGATGACACTCCTGTGTTGAGAATTTTGGTGGTTTCTCTTTAAATGGCTTAGCAACAATCTTCAAGTCTCATTTGCCTGATTCTCTAATAAACCAGCCGATTCTTTGATAAACTGGTCAGTTTTTATATATACATATTTTTTAATGAAACCAAATCGGACAACCAGTCGGTTCATATTATTTTTGGTCGAACTGGTATATTCAGTTCAGTTGTTAAAACATTGCAAATAATTGAGCAATAATTTAAAAAGGATAAAGAAAAGAGAATGCAATTTGATTTATAGTAGTTTGGCAAACAACTCTTACCTACATCTACTTCGAAGACTCCACTTAGAATTCCACTATACTTCCAAAGCAAGGAATAACTTTTGTACAATCTTTCTCGGTAAAGAGGAGCCTTTCTTATAATCTTCTTCAAGGTGAAGAAAAACCTTAATTTCACTTGGATTGCCTCTAAGTACGGTAATATATTCTCCAAACCAAATATTACAACTCAAAGTTCCTTACTTTATCACTTGATAACTCTCGAAAATAACTCATTCACATAAATATGACACATTGATGCTCAGATGAATGAAAAACTCTTTGAAATATATTTATATGCCAAAACTAATGAGAAAACTCCTATGTATAGTTTTTTAGGACCATTCACAATCCTTGGAGCCAAGAACTAGCCGTAACAACGACTATCTTTAGTATACTGGTATACCAATATAACATATTAGTCGACCAATATGTATTAAAAGTTTTATGTTCACTAGTCATTGGAACAATAGTCAACTATTAGGTATATTGGTCGAACAATTGACACATTGATCAATTAGTTATCATCCAATGTTACAACAAACTCACAATACATCAAATTTAACACATTTAACCTATATTGGTCAATCACTAACCCATATAGTTTGACCAATCACCCCAAAAATATAATTTTAACAACTTTAAATGTTCCAATTATGGATTAAACTTCCTATAAATATTCCCCAAACTTTGTTTTAGAGATCAAAAGGCTTTTATATTAAAAATAAAAGCTTTCAATGCCTTTTGATGGATGTAAAGACTAACAATAAAGTGAAATAAAATGTTTATGCATGATGAGCCTTTTAGATCACTAAATTAATAAATTGAGAATATAATTAATATTATATACTAAAGAATGAACTTAATAAACCTTGATCTTCTTTTATTCTTAGTTTGATCTTCATTTCGACGATTACAAACTTCAACTTCTCTTTATCAGTTTCATAAGCTATCTTTTTGAGTTTATGACTTCATTATATTCTTATATTGCTTTTCATCAAAATAATAAACTCATTAGTAGTAATTTTTTTATTATCATCAAAACACTGATTGAAACCTCCCTTGGTTCAACGCAAACAAATCCGTAAACTTGTGTTAAATTATTTAAGTAGAGTCAATTATATAACTAATTGTTATTGGTGTTATATAGCTACTTTATCTTGATTATATTATAAGGTAACATGATTTCAACTTGTCTATTTCATATAGCAAAATATTTTAGAAATAAATTGATAAATTTTTTATATAAGATAAATATATTAGTTGAATTAGCTTATAATATAATTAAAATGGGGTATAAATATATTAGTTGAATTAGCTTATAATACAATTAAAATGAGGCAATCACATATATAATTATGTACATAACAATCATTTGTATGATAATATTTGTTAAATAACTTGAACTTTTTTTGTCGTTTATAATATTACAAAGAATTGTATAAATAATTTAAAACAGTAAATGTATTTTTTTATAATGACTTAAACATAAGATAATTTCACGTACTTTATCTAAAAATTTAAATATTCTTTCACTTTAAAATATTATAGAACTTTTTCAAATTCTTCTAATAAATCATTGCTTTGGTAATTAATAATTTGATAAGCAAACTTGAATATAACTAAGAAAAACTGCGTAACGAAAGTTACATGCTTGGACCCAAATTAAATTGAAATTAATTCAAAATAAAAAACAATTTACTTACATATTAAAATGAGGAATGTGGCATGAGTTAACATGTTAATTTGTTGGTAAGTGAATATTAAAAGGAAATAAGAGGGTATAAGTTGGTTGAACTATGTTAAAAGATCTTACATATCAATGAAATGTGTAGTTACTTTAAAATATATTTGATATGTGAAAATACTTACTAAGGACCTATTTGTTTCCTTTTATTTTTAAGTTTTTCTTTTGGTTTTTAAAAAGAAAGAAGCATAATAACAAAACATGTTTGTTTTATTCTGTTATGGTTTCTTATTTTTAAAATAAAAAGGTTTACAAAAACTCAAATTTTTTTGTATTGAGACAACTGATTTTAAAAACCAAAATAATGTTTTTATTTTTTTCTTCTATTGTTCTATCCTCCTTAGTTAGTGACTCTTTTTATTCCTTTATGGTCCCCTCTATCCCTTTAGCTCTCTACCTATACTTATGTGTTTTGTTTGGTTGCAAGAAAATGGTGAGATGGGTTCAATTATTTTTGTGCTATTTATGGTTTTTAGAAACTTTGAGATTTAGATTTTTGGGATTGTGGTTTCTTACTCATATTACACTGCACGAGTGAGCTTAAAGCAAATATATTTATTAAATTTTTTATTCTCCTAATGATTTTTTCTTTGTCTTGTGTTTCATTGATTTGATTTTTGAGTTATTCACATTTATCTTTTACTAGGTTTAATTTGATCAACATTGCTTACTACTGGTTATGTCTAGTTTTTTCATTTATGGTACTAAAATTTTATTAGTTGAAAGAGAATAAAAACTTCTCTTATATGAACATTAGGTTCAGGCATACAAACTTTAAATTCAAAGCATCATTTTTTCATAAAAAAGATTAAGTTCTTTCATTTTCTATATGGTGAAGGACATAAATTGCTTGTATATTTAATGTCTAATTTGGTGCTTTAAGGGTAAATTATTATATGAATACGTGGTTGAGCCGGGATAGTGAACAAATATACATTCTTGTTATAGGTTGAATGAGGTTTTAAGGGGAAAATTACAGGATATAGAAGCTTAAGCAAGTGTTGTCATCTTTTGTTAGCAAAAGAGGAAAAAAACTACTTCTATGCCTTTTGCATGTGATTAAATACACTATATAGTTCATTTATTTCCTATGGAAGGATCACCAAAGGTTATCAATTGAGATCGTAAACTATGAAAGTAAAGTTGATAGTATTGGGCATCTTGATTGCATTAATTTTCATTATTATACTGTTCATTTACAATGGCTTTAAATGCATTTAGTTTGAAAGAGCTAATGTTTTTACTTATTCTTTTTTTTTTTGGCTAATATAGCCTATATCATAAAACTTCGCCTATATAGTTTTTTTGAATTTTTGTATACTCATTCCTGTTGTGTGGAAGTTTGCCATTTCTTGTTTTGGTTTCCCTCGTTCTCACAGTTTTACAATCATAAATTGCTTGGAGTACATCATGATGGAGCATTTTGAGTTATAACAATCATTATCATGCCTAAAATGTTGCAGATAAATGAATATGAAACAAACAATATTGTACTACACTTAGATTTTATATACTATTTTAGTTTGCTGCTTTTATCATTCAATCCATTTCCATTTAGTGTTTTTAATGGTTATCTATGAAATAAAACCTTTAACATCTTTCTTTTTTATTTCCCTCCTCTTAAGCTACAATATATGTTTAACAATTTGTTTTCATTTTTGTTAAATGGATTGCTTCAGATCATTTGCTAAAATGTATTGATGTTCTTTGAATCTTCCTTGGCTATAAATGATTTAGAAAATTATTTCTATAAAAATCTAAAATAGAGATTATTTTGGGTTTCCTTTTTAAATGCCATCTTTACTTTTTTACATTACATTCAGAAGTACTAATTGCTAAAATTCTTTCATAATATAACAAAAGATAGACAGAAGGTTCACAAGCATTACTAAATCAAGTATAAACTTGTCTCTTCTATAATTAAATACAAACATGAATGATGAAACTTAGGTATAATGATTGAAGTAATTTAAATGTTATATGTCAAACATAGAATTACATAGGATGATCTGTACTCATCATTAATTAATCCAATACCTTCAGTTGTCCTTATTATAAGCACTTTGAAGCTTTAAAAGCTTTAATAAAATTAAAATAATTGAAACATTTATATAAAATCATACAAGTAATTTGGTGAATATAAATGCATACACATTTATTGAAAGTAGATAAAGATTCCATCCACTATAAATTTAAACTATCTAACTAATCTAATGTTTTATTATTGAATTTTCTTTCATATTTCCCTTATGTTTTCTTGTTTCTTATTGCTTTATTCTATTGTCACTCATATGTAATTAATATTAGTGATGGAAGTTTCAAACAATATGAACAAGTCCAATAATTGTACGAATATAAATGAAAAGTATGAGGTATAAAATAATACTATGGAGGTGTATTTAATCTCATTAATGGATAAAGAAGTGAAGAAAGGAAATTGAATAACTACCACCTTTTTTAAATTTGGTTGAAAGAACATTTAGGTAGGCTTTGAAACAAATTCAATAAAAAATACAACGATGTCCAATTGAAGAACAAATGTAATGCATTAAGGACTAGACTGAAAAATTTTAAGAACTTATTTAAAGAAGTAAGAATCAGTTACAACTTCTTAATTGTTGAAGTCAATGCTATATATAATTGATGGTAAAATCTATTTAAGGTAAAATATTTCTTTGCTTATTAGTATCGTATTATAATTTTTTCTTATACACACTTTTCATCATTGTAAGTACATCAAATCGTTCACTGATTCAAGAAAAAGATGTAAAGAGTTTTTAGACATGTCATATTCTTTAAGATATTACAACAATGGGTTTGCATACACAACTTTCAACTAAATCTCAATCAAACAATGCAAAAAGCGAAAATTAAATTGATGTTGATGAAGTTTATTCATTTAATGAAAAAGAGGATTAAGATGCAAGTTCTTTTAGGAAAAAGAAATATCCTAGTAAGAAAAATGCAAAAATAGACATACTCTAGCATTCTAGAATTGGTGAATAGTCAAAAAGAAATAATGATTTACTTGAGACCAAAATGGTAATAATATCATCCACTGTAGTAATAAATTTGAAGCTTTATCAACTAATCGAGAGACTAATATAATGATGAAATAGTTAGATTCCTTACGTGATTCTAGTGTCAAGAGTGTGTAATATGAAAAAGCAGTGAAAACTTTGCGTAATTCTCCATTTTATAAGCAGATGTTTATGAAGATGCCAGACATAAAAAAGATGGATCAGTTTATTTCTCTTTAGTTATGTTTTCATAGTAATGCATCCTAAAGTCTTATTGGCTTAGGCAATTTTATATTAAAAACTATTCCATGGTTTGAACATTTTAATTGTATATTTTATATGAATGTTTGGTATGAACTTCTTAAATTTATGTTAAATATTATGATGTTTCATAATCTTTTTAACATTCATAATCGTTTTAACAATATACCTTATGAAATTCAACATAATAAAAAAATACTTCCACATTTTCAAGTATATTCATATATTTTTTACTATTTTCATTATGTCATTATGTTTAGTTAATTATCCTAATTATATAATTTTATTTTTTATTATTGTATAAGAGCAATAGATATTATACATATTGATGTATATGTTTCAACCAATGAACATATACCATATAATGGTAAAATAATTGATCTAATATTGTAGGTTGTTAATCATTTGACTTGCATTTCACATATGTAATAACTGGATAAGAAGGTAATATAAATGACTTTTGAATTCTTTTGTAAACAATAACAAATCTAGTGAATAAAATTCCTATACTTCCACAAAGTATTAAATTATTTAAAATAAATATAGTAATCGCGATTAATTTTTTAATACTTTTTTGTTAATATTATATTCTTTGTATGTTAATGTAAGTTCTATTTGGTTGAATCATAATCCATTAATATGCCTAGATTTTTTTCATCACATCGAGTTTAAAGATATTATTTGCAAGATTATGGAGGAAGAGAAAGATCTTAAAGTCCAGAAAATTTATTTAACTACATGCATTCTTCATTAAGAAATGTCATTAATTGACGTATTGGTGTTCTAAAAGCATAATTTTTTATGTTCAAACATGCCTAATTATGATATAAAGAAACAAAAAATACATCATTATTGATTATTATGTTATACATGATTTTATTAGAATGCATAGACAAAAGATCAATTATTTGACAGTTGTGTTAAAGGTAAGAGCAAATTTTAGTCGGTATAAATGAAGATGTAAGTTTTCAAATAAAGCATAGTATAACTCCAACATAATTTTGGAGTATGTCTCAAACACGATGACTTTGTTAGATAAAGGTAGAATAATTATATTAATAGAAATTATAATTAATTAATTTTCAAATTTTTATTATCAATTTTGATAAAATATGTTATTATTTTTAACAAAAAATAAATATTCAAACTAAAAACTAAAATCACACACTAAAAAAGATAGTTAAAAAGATTAAAAAAATGAGTAATATAATAATATTAACGTGATGGCCTAAAACAAGGCCCTATAAAGTCCGGCCCATCTGTAGCAGTTTAAATGTCACTTTTGGGCTAAGAATAACAAATGGTTTTCAGAATTAAAATCTACTTAAAAGCAAACTCTTCTATTTTCCGAGGGAGGGAGTCACGGAGGAAGGTGTTTGGTTTCACGACTACTGGTGCTGTGTGTCGATAGCTGATAGGCAAGAGCTGTGAAGATGGGTGATGTGGTGAAAAAGGAAGTGGAAGACTCTGATTTCAACAGAACCACCACGAACGGTCATCAGAAACCGATGTCCTCCCCCGAAGAGGACTTTACTCTCGCTCAATTGTCTCTCTCCCCTGCTGCTATTAGCCCTCGCCCCAAGTTCAGGCTCACCTTTTCTTCCCTGGTCTCTCTTTTTCTCTCTCTGTCTCACTCTGTTTGTTGGGAAAAATTTTCAGGAGACAAGAAACAGTGAAATGAGAGTTCAGATCTCACGGTTTCTCTTTCGATGCATGAGATTTTATGTATATCTAAGTGGGGCGTACCTGTAACCAACTGCATCGTGCATGAAACGTATTTTCGTTTGTTTTACTTCTCGAATCTGCTTTCAGTTTTGGAGGCTGAGTTGGTTTGGTTGCTCGCAGGCAAAGCAGAAGACTGTAATGGCGGAGAAAACCGAAGTGAAGCGTCTCAAGATCAAGAGACGGTCTTCTGATTCCAAAATGAAACACGTATCACCTCTCCCTCTTCTTTGTTTTCGTCTCCGTTTTAGCTACTGATGGATTGTAGTGCGATTGATGGTGGAAATGTGATCATTGTAATGCTCTATGAAATGGTTTCGCTATTCCACATTCCTACCCGCGCTTTTTCTTTGGAATAGATTCGATCCACTGTATGATATCAATTATACGATCTTGTTTAGTAGTTTTTGCTTCTGATGTTATCAAGCTGAGCTCTGTTTCGTTAATTTTGAACACAAAATGAATCTTTGTTTAGTGATCTTGGCGTAATTGTGAGGCTCATTTCTGTTGAATGTCTAGGTTTTGTAAACACTTCCAGACCCGTTGGTTCTTCTCTCTCCTCTTTCTGTTTGTTTCTTTATTCTACGCTCTCATGTTCTCACGTTAGATATTCTGATCAATAAACCTGTTAATATATCTTAATTATGCCTTATGAAGATATGTTATTTACTGATTGGTAGTTCCTTTCGTTTTTTAACAGGCATTATCAAGTCATGCAGGGAAGTGTATATGGTTGGTGATATTGCTTTAAATACTTCAATCCAAGTTTTTTGGTCTCTCGAGATTCTTAGCTTTATAACTGTGACTAATCATTTTATAGCTGTAGGGAAAATAAACCTCAGAACGAGGTAAACAACACTCCTTTGGAAACTAAGTCATCCACTATGATTAGAGCAGAGGAGGTTCAATCAAATCTAGAACCTGGATTCCCTAACTTTTTGAAGGCTTTGGTCAGATCCCATGTTGCTAGTTGTTTCTGGATGGTAAGCATGTTCAAAATAATGCATAGAGTGAAAAAATATTATCACAAGAACATGGAATCCGTTTGTAATACTTATGTTTTCCTGTAATAGGGGCTTCCTGGACCCTTCTGTAGAGCACACTTACCGCATGTAGATACTACCGTCACCTTGGAAGATGAATTCGGTAGGGAATTCAGGATGAAATACATAGCATATAAGACTGGATTGAGTGCTGGTTGGAGGCAGTTCTCAACAGCACACCAATTGCTCGAGGGAGATGTGTTGGTCTTTCAACTAATTGAACCCTGCAAATTTAAGGTGATGTTTTGAGTTTGTTTTACTGTTTTCACAATACAGTATCGTTCAGTAGTAACACAACTTTTGCTTCCCATAGAAGATATCTGGATCAGATGGCAAAATGTACCTGGAAACTATTGTGTCTCAAATGTTTCATGTCAATGAGGGTATAGGGTTTGGCACAGGTGGAGAGAGTACTTAGTAGGAAATGATTCACAGTTCACTATTCTGTGGATAAACAGAGTAGTGCATAGAAATTTGTTCATCGAAATGATGTTTGAACTTATTGTGTTTACAAGAATTGTTTTGACAACATTGCACCTATAAGATTGACCCATGGTCTTCATGGTTCTGAAAATACCATGAACATAGAAAATCAAATCCAGCCTTACATATGTGGATTCATGACTTATATTTACTTACATGATATCTATTTGGGGAAAGATGATGTGCCTTCTAGGCATCTATTTTAGTCTTTTTTTATAAATGCATCAATTTGTTGCATTGGACAATTTGCATCTTTTCTTTCTAGTAAGGCACTGAGTTAGAAATTTTTGACGGGCCCTAGAAATAGGGTTTTCAGAAGCAATTTCTACTTGACTCGTATGTTGCAAGAATTTTAGATCCTAGCTTGCTAAAATACAAAATTCTTTCACCGTGTATATAGATCTATTCTCTTCAGTATGCTCAATGTTTCTGCTTTTCGACTTTGGTGCCTTAATTGTTGAAACAGCTCCTTCACTACTGGAGCAAAGTAGTGTAGTTATTATGTTTGACTCATACATCATAATTGAGCTAAAATCAAGTATGAATATTTTGTTTATGAAATGCACCTCAAAGTTTTATTACGTTTGACTCATAAGTGATAACTAAGCTAAAATCAAGTTTCAACGGTTTTGTTATGATATGCATCTCAAAGTTACGATATCTAATTATATGGCTCCCCATGTAGTTAGATATTGAGGAAAAAGTGGGCTGATAGTATTGCCTGCGAATGAGAACTAGATTCTGGTTTATATGACAGAAACATGTTGCTTCTGGATAGAATTTTATTCTGAAGTCATTGATATTTGCAGGTTTACATCATAAGGGCAAATGACTTAGCTGAAGTTGATGGAGCCTTGGTTCTACTAAATTTGGATGCTCAGACCAAACAAAATGACACAGGCAAGTGGAAAATGTCCCCATCTTACTCATAGCATTCTATTTTATCTTAAAAAGGCTCCTTCATTGCTTGCTAACTGCAAATTAAAAAAAAAAAAAAGATGATGCAGATATGGCTGCCATGGCTAGTAAAAATGGAAGGAGGAAACGTCCGCGGTCTCTACCGTTGGCTGTTGTGCAGAAGCAAAATAAGAAATCTCGCCGACAAAAGTCGTCACTTGTTAGTACTGGGCAACCAACTGAGCAATCTGAAAATGATAGCGAGGAAGTGGGTTCAGAAGTTCTAGAAGGTTTCAAATTATCTGTTCCTGCTGTTCAATTTGATGACGTTAAAAGCTTTGAGAATTTCAGCATTTTGGTGGATGGTCTAGTTTTGGATTCTGAACTATCAGAAGATATTCGGAATAAATACTACAACCTGTGCTGCAGTCAGAGTGCATTTCTTCATGACAATCTCGTCAAGTGCATTAACTTTAAGTTGATTGCTGGAATTATTTCTGAAATTGTTAAGATTGCTGATGCCCTAAGAGCTTGCGATCTTACCACCCCACGGGATGACTTTTCTATCTGGGACAAGACTCTGAAAGGCTGTGAGCATTTTGGCATGAATGTTGGATTTTTACGTGCTAGACTGAGTCGGCTTGTGAAGCTTGCCTATGACTCAGAAGGTGCCACAAAAACAAGGAGGTACATAGAAGCTAGAAATGAACGGGGACATGCAGAAGATGAAATAAGAAATATTGAAGCAAAGCTTGTGGAATTGAAGACCACCTATGCCAGGTTTGGTGCTGACATTGAAAATCTCAAGTCGAAGGCTGAAAGCTATGAGCTCAAATTCCAGGAGGAGGTTCTTGCTCCATGGTGATATGCCTGCTTGTACCATTAGTGTAGTTTCTGCCTTTATTCCAATCTACTCCAAATATTTCTCATCGTATTCCATTACCCAGAAAGTGAGAAGGCGAAGCAGGTCTGTGCAGAAAAGAATTGCGGTCATTGTTTGATAGTATGGTTGGTAGCAACACTGTAAACAACATGATAGCATATGCCTTGACATTTTAGGATTTAATAGGAACATGATATTGTGAGAATCCAAGACTTAATATGAACACTGATGCTGTAACATTTTTGTACTCCATATTTAGGAGATTGTGTAGCTTTACAAGAAGCACTCCCTCTCTCTCTCTCTTCGTCCTTCCCCACCTGAGATTCAGTCACTGAGTTATTCATCCTCTTGCGCAGTGATTGTATTCGTCTTGCCTTGTTTGGATTATGACAATTTTCACTACAATTTTGGTTCTGCTGGCTTCTCAGGAGTCAGGAACGCCATTTCGCATAATACAAGGGCTGGCCGAGGGATTTGCCTTCGCTCGAAACTGAACCGCAGCATAACATCTTGCAGGACATGAAAGTAGGATTTGATTTTCTCTTTTTTTTGGGCAAATATATCTGATATTCCTTAGCCAAACGTGGAACACATGTTTGGAATTTACGATGCTTTATCAGAAAGAACAGGAACGATTATGATATATGAGTTACTATATACAAGGCTAATTGGGATCTTTATCATTTCTGACTTGCTCTTTTTAAGCCTTTAGAGTCTCGGAATGGACCACCGAGAGCTTTGTGATGATAAGTAGGGTAGCCTTGTCGTTCGTTTTGTCGCATTATTTGTGGCTACTAGCAATTGATTTTCTTGGTACACAAGTATAACGGGAGCTTATACTAATTTACATTTAATTTTCAAAAAATTTAGATATTTGTTGATTATTTTTATTAATTCGTTGAATACTTCCATTATAAGCGAGAGGAGATTCTTAATAGAAATTCAAGTACCTCTAATGCTAAAAATACTACAATTAAGATGAAATGTTAATAATGGATTGAGATGTTTTTTGGTTGGTTGGAGTGTTTGCAAAATCTAAGGGTGTGACGATAAATTTAAGTCGAGAAATCAAATAAAAAAAGAAAACATCTTATCTTTTGCGAATGTGTGATGTCGGCAACCAAAGGTGTCAGGTATTAACGTGGGATGATGAGCCAGTCCCAACTTGCAAGTAAAATTCCGTTAGGACTTGGCCTTGGGAGGCTGTTTATAGCATTCATCAGCTACTTGTCGTTCAACAACAGAAGATTGTAGTTAGATTCCTTACCTGTGACTGATGCCAAAGTTGTTGCACTTACCGACTTGTCATCTCCCCCAATCCCCGAATTCTCATCTCCAACACGGTAACCAGAAGTCACAGAGTGTCCATGGACCTGGCTAGAACCGGTATTCTTATTTTCTACGAACCCATGAAGCCTCTAATTAAATGATTTTAGCATTAAGTAGGGAAGAAAACATTGCAATCCAATGCCAAAAGCAAATAGTAGACTAGTCAAACCCCTTTTAAGAGACTGAATAATTTGATCTTATCAAATCCATTAAGCCGTACGATTCAGGGCTCGTGTCATAGTAAATTGGACAATTTTCGTTATGATTATAAGTTGAATTTCAGCAGATTTTACTTCATATCATAATCGAATACAATGAATAGTAATATATTATTGGTTTTGCATAATACACTACCTTTTAGGATATACCCAACATTTATTGTACAGCTAATGTTTGTTTATTGAACTTAATCTCAACCGAAGATACAGGGCCAAATTTGATTAAGAAAATGGAAATGACGGCCAAAGCAAAAGAATTAGAAGAACGGGAGAAACGATTGGGATCAGTATTCATCAGGATGAGACAATCCTTTTTTCCAACCGCAAACATTTTTTGTACAAGATCGACAGCAAAAACATCAACTTCTAGGAAGAGATCCAAAGAACTAAATAAGGACAGGACAACCCCAAAAACAAACAAAAGAGGAAAAAAAAGCAAGAAAATAAAAAAAGTGTCAATCACCAATCAAAGTTTAAACCCACCAACTAATCCAAATAAAGTTCTGATCTAACGAAAAATTAATCCAACCTCTCTGCTTGCTAAAATTTATAAGAAAAACACCACCTTGTTCCGGTTCCCAAAAGAATTGGTACACATCTCTTCCAAATGGTAGGTTAGCTTATCTTTATGTCTATCTCCACATCTCTGCAACTTGAACTTGCTTCACTGAACTGCTCCTGCAACCAAAAAGAAGATGAACATCCAAACCCATATCAGAATGATTCTTAAGCATGTCAAAGATTCAATTTTTTTATCAACCCAAAGAAAATATTTAATCTTTTTCAGGCAATCAATGAAACGAGAAAAGAACAACAAACCAGAGATGAATTCTTCGGGATTTCTAACCTTTGAAGTCTTGTCAATGTGTACCTCCTCCTGAACAAAACCAGACTTACACTCACCAACTTTCTCCAGAGAGCCATCGTTCTTATTATCAATTTTTTTTGATCCAATGTGGGTTCTTTTTAGATTCAAAAAACCCTTCCACCTTGTAGAGCCCTTTGGTGGCCTGAGTGAGATCTCGTCGTCGTCGTCGTCTACGAGAAGCTCGTCTCTGATGGTCCTTGGCATATGGTTGCCTCCATTATCTTTGAATGGCAAAAGCCTACCCTTGAAGAAGAGCTCGTCAGCACTCATCATAGAGTAGTTCGTGACTGAGAATTCAAAGTCCGTCGATGCTGGGGCTTCTCTTGTGCTCCTTTCTTGTTTCATCATCTGCTGTGAATCAACAAAATCATTGGAAAAGGAAATCCTAGGGCTCATTGGAGGACAATGACCAGCTTTGTGCTCGGAGTTATACATCTCTAAGCATGCCATGGGAGAAAGAAAGAAAGAAGAGTGACAAACACAGTCCCTAATTAATTCTTCAAGGGACCCTCACGCCCTGTTGCAACCCACCAAGTGTTGTTTGTATTTATAGCCGAAGAAAGAAGAGAGGCGTTTGTTGGAGCTATTAGCTAATAGCTAGTAGAAGCTACATAAATGTATGGTTTTCTTTTTGAATTCATGCACGGTATGCTCATTATGTGATGTTTTGTCATCACATGTTAATAATGACCGGTTTCCAAGCTACAGTCAAATATTTAATCACTGTTATCCTTCGACGTGGGGATGGGGGTGGTGAAGAGTGTGAAGTTACCAAGAAAACTCTTTTTCTCTCGTGGGGATGGGGGTGGTGAAGAGTGTGAAGTTACCAAGAAAAACACTTTTTCTCTCTATCAATTGCATCAAAATAAGATAAAATTACAAGAAGTTAATAAAGTAATAATAAACCTCTCGTTTCAAGGGCCCAATCCCCTCCATTTCCGAGTTCTCGACATCTTGGAAACCTTCTACGAAGGTTCTTTCAACTTCGACGTTTTAGTACAATTAATTCGATTCATAATATGGTCAGGAAAACGTAATCTTTCAAAAGATACTTTTGCAATAAGATGACAAACCAACGGCTATTTAAAGTGAAACAATGGCACCAAAGTCCAGTTGGAGTGGATATTCATTATTATATGCGATGTCTGGAGATAGATAAATGAATATCCATTTGGATAGAGAGTTTTTTTTCTTTGGAAAGTTTTGTGAATTACCCTTTTCTCATGTTATGTTGTAGACTTAAATTGAATGCACTCTCATCTGAAGCCATATGCCAGTGATGAACTGATGATGGTCAATGCATGCATGGATAAATTTTTGGAAATTGACAAGAGAAAAAGGAGATTTTGTGCGGACAATGCCTAAAAAGAAGTTCAGGCAAGTGGGGCCAAGGAGCATAGCAGTGAATGAATGATCGATATTTGATAAAATTGGATACCAGGTAACCAGTTTTGGAGATATTATAACAGTTTGACTATCTGAGATAGTAACGGCAGTCTTACTTAAGGGACAGAGCAATGGGGCTTCAAATGCTTTTTAACTTTGTATCTAAGTTTTCAGAGGGCAAAGTGAGAGTCCAAAAGGGTTGGGGTAGCACTCATTGGCCTAACTTGGACCAAGCTTTGACTTGTGGGTAAAATTAGCAGTGAATGAGCTGGTGATACTGACCCATCAAACGAATCACGTGACCTAGACCTTGTTCTTTGTTTACATAATCATCCAACTATCCAATAAGATCCAAATACATATTAATTAGAAAGTATAATATTGATTAATCAGACTGGCATTAGGGAGTCATTGAGTAGGGAAATGCTTCATCATCATCATGATCATCATCTTCTTCTTCTTCGTCTTCTTCTTGTTCTATGATGGTTGATGTGTTTAGATGGAGAAATGGCAAATATATATAGCAATAATGAGCCACTCATGTCTGCTTTTCTAAGTAGTGGGTTGTGTTTGTATACTGCAAGAAACCACATGGGCTCCTATTCCTAAAGCAAGAGAAGAGATGTGGAGTTGCCACGTTAAGTTTCTTTCTTTAGTTGTATGTAGAAGAGCACTAATCATTTTCAGCAATCGTGATACTTTGTATAATTTAATAAAGACAAAAAACAAGTTTGTCCTATCCCTGGTGGCTGCAGAAAGCAGAAATGGACTTGTACCAAATTGAAAGATAGATAGAGGCTAATTGCATATCTCGTGTTTCATACGTTGCAATTTCCAAGTTTCAGAAGTCACCATCACTTTTCGTTCATTCAGAAAAGTTGTAAACTACATGTAAAAGACTAAGAGAGTCAGTTGCCTTCAGTTCACTTCGTATGTGCTAGTTCTTAATTTTCTCTCTTGTCAGATGTTGTGTATCCATTAGAATACGGATGATTAGTTGGCAAGATCGAGTAGAATCATAAGTCAAGCATTAGATATTGAGGCTAATCCTTAAAAAAACTTGATAATGGTGATCTGGGAGACAGAATAGAGTCCTGGGACCTTCTCAATGCCCACTAGGAGGAGGTAGGAGGTCCTAGTAACATGTGAAGAATAAAAAGAAGATTGGGGTTGGGGGTCTATTAAAATTTTAACTTCTACCCAAAGGACATGGCTGTCACTCACATGTTTTAAGCTTTTCCAAGTGGCCAGTCAAATGGGGTTATGCCACTTGGGAGATTCCCACAAATCAGTGCCTGGCTAACCAGGACCAGTCAAACCACGTTGAATCAGAAGAACAAATGCCAGAGATAAACGTGACGTAAGACGAAGAAGAGAATAAACAAATTAAAGTTTTTGCAGTCTGCACGGTTGGTCCTTTCATCTTCAATTTTCTTTTTTCTTCTCATAACATTTGAGCGTGGATTTGTTTTCTTCTCATAATATTTAATGTATATTAAATAAATATTTATTTGTAGTCAACAATATAAGTTATCCAACAAATTCAATTTAATTAATCAATGATAAATTCCGACACATCTGAAATTTGCACTACTCTTTGAGGTATCGTAGTAGCAGTAGAAGGGGTATCGTTCTTTTCTCAGGTTCACAGCCCTTCTGCTAGACATGTAACAACACATTCAACTTACAAATTTTGGTTCGTTACAAAATATTATTGGAATTCTTCGTTTATCTGTAACTATATATGTTGGATGAGGTGAAACTAAGTTCCAAAGTCTTTGCAGGGTGCAAACTCAACATATTTGCTTATTCAAGAGGAACATGAAAAGGAATACATCACCTAAGATGTAGGAGAAAGAAGCTTCCACGTGAATGATGCTTGGAAACTGTTACGATTAATTGCATTGCCCGAAGATGACTACTGTATTGTTATATTCTCGACCAATGTATGCTGGTATTGGAAAATACACAAAATGAAAGTTAAAAATATCAAAAATTATTGGATAACAATTACAAACTACGAAAATTTGAAGGATTAAATTTAAAAAATATTTTTATTCTTAAATATATTTTTTCAGAAAATATTTACGGTTAATAGTTATTATATTTTAAAATAAAAATATTTTCTGTTAACTTTAATAAAATAAGATATTGAGTCAAAATTGGAAACATTTTTTATTTTTAATTATAATAAAAAATTTAAATTTAAATTATATAAAATTAAAAGACTATTTGATAATTTAAAAAATTATCTAAAATAGTATCCAATAATGATAAATATGGTTACATATTATGTACATAATCATAAGCATTTACTGTTAATATTAGCTTGAATGTAGGGATCAATTATATAGAATATGAAAGCAACCAACGATAATGTTTCATTGATTCTGTTACAGTATATATACATGTACGTACCTAGCTGTGATGAGAAGTTATACATGAAAAACCTAAGCTGTTACACGTGATAAAAGGCTACAGGGAAGGAGTGGATTACTCCTTTGACCAAGATAATTACAATCAATGTCATTTATACACAATATTACGGAAATCACGTGAATATATGGTTATTATCCCCCCTCAAGTTGGACGGTCGAAGAGAAAAGCCAATCTTGTCCCGAAATGCCAGAAAAGGAGCACGGGATAGTGGTTTTGTTAGACCATCGGCAAGTTGATCTTTGGACGAGATAGGTGTGAACCGTAATGCCCCAGATTGTACCTGTTCCCGGACATAATGAAAATCAATGGCAATATGCTTCATACGCGAGTGAAAAACTGGATTTGAACAAAGGTGTGTTGCACGTATGTTATCACAGTATATGACTGGAGCTTGAGACAATGAAATGCCAAGTTCGGCAAGCAGGTTGCAAAGCCACTGTATTTTAGCTGAGGTTGAAGCAACTGAGCGATATTTAGCCTCAGTTGATGATCTGGCAACACTCCGTTGTTTCTTTGAACTCCATGAAATGAGGGTGCCTCCTAGATACACTAAGTAGGCACTAGTAGAAGTGAAGTTGTCTCGATCACTCGCCCAGTCGGAATCCGAAAATGCATGGAGCTGGGGCGAGGCACCTTTGTGTATAGATAGGCCAAGATCAGTCGTGCCTTTGATGTATCGGAGCAAGCGTTTGACAGCTGCCCAATGTATGTCCGTCGGATTGTGCATAAAATTTTGATGGGCGATTTACGACAAAAGAGATGTCCGGCCTGGTCAGAGTGAGATATTGAAGTCCTCCAACTATGGACCGATATTCGAACGGATCGGACAATGGTGTCCTAGTCTTTAATTACAAAGCCAGTTTAGTCGGCAATGATGTTAAGACAGGCTTTGAATTCATTATGTTGGTGCGGCTTAGAAGGTCCTTCTAACATATATTGACGTTGAGATAATATTAACCCTGCCGAATGCGGTATGACTTCCACACCAAGGAAAAATGATAATGACCCCAAATCTTTGAGTGAAAATTGATGCGACAGAACATAAATAAATTCTTGAAGTGCCTTGGGATCTGACCCCGTAAGAAGTATATCATCGACATATAGGAGGATGTAGATGACACAGCCATGATTTTTGTAAATAAATAGTGATGTGTCGGAGCATGATTTTGAAAAACCACTGGGTAGAAGAAATTTCTTGAATTCTGAATACCAAGCTTTAGGCGCTTGTTTGAGGCTGTAGAGAGCTTTTCGAAGCTTACAGACATGATTAGGTGCATCTTGATCGACAAAGCCCGGTGGTTGCTGCATATAGACATCATCAAATAAATGGCCTTGTAAGAAGGCGTTGTTCACGTCCAATTGGCGTAGGGGCTAGCCTTTAGTCACAGAAATGGAGAGAACAAGACGAATTGTTGTTGCTTTGATGACTAGACCAAACGTCTCGTGAAAATCAATGCCCAACTGTTGGTGGAATCCTTTTGCCACTAATTTGGCTTTGTACCTGTCAACAGAGCCATCTGGCAAACGTTTAGTCTTGAATATCCATTTACAACCTACTAAAATTTGAGCATCACTAGCTGGAATGAGCTCCCATGTGCCATTGCGCACAAGAGCGTCAAATTCTTCACTCATGGCGTGTCTCCACTTGGGATCACGTAGTGCTTGTGTGACAAATGATGGTTCGACTTCCGATGATTGGGTAAGAAGGAGATACTTTGGGTTTGGTTTGTGGATGTTTGCTTTAGCCCGTGTTGTCATATGATGTTGATTATTGGGTACGGCAAGGGGAGGTGAGGGGAGAGGATCAAGTATTGAAGTTGAGGAAGAATTTTGGGGAGACGTTGGGGATGATGGGCTGGGAGGAGTGGATGATGGGGTAGGCTGTGATGGGGAGGAATTGAGTGGGGCGTGAGATGTAGGAGTATGAAGTATGTAAACTGGAGGTATCCACTGAGAGTAAGTGGATGTATTAGGACGAGGCAGATTGAGTGAAGAATTTTTGAAGGGTAATGAGTCCTCAATGAAGCGAACATGAATGGATGTATAAATTCTGGAGCGTGACATATCCAAGCATAGATATGCGCTTTGGCTGCTTGAATAGCCACTAAAGACACACGGGACAGATCGGAGATCAAATTTATGATGTGCATAGTGTCTCAACCATGGAAAGCAAACACACCCAAACATGAGTAGCTTGTGATAGTTAGGTGCTTGATTGAACAAACGAGATTAAGGGGACATCATTTGCATGGTTTGTGTGGGAAGCTGATTTATTAAGTACACGGCAGTGCTGAATGCGTGATTCCAATATTGAAGAGGCATTAAGGACTGAGTGAGCAAAGCCAGGCCAGTTTTGACGATGTGTCAATGGCGGCGCTCTGAAAAGCCATTGTGTTCTGGTGTGTGAGGCAGCGTTGTGAAGTGACTGATGCCAGAGGCAGAAAGAATAGGAGCTAACGCGATGTATTCACCGCTATTATCTGAGCAGAGGACCTTAATTGGGAGGTTGAAGAAACGTTCAACAAGACTTTTAAATTTAGAGAAAACATCAGACAAATGGGACTTTCTTGCCAAAGGGTAATACCAAGTGTATTTGGTAAAATGATCTACGAATATTACATAGTATTTAAAACTGTCGTAAGAGGTGACCGGTTAGGTCCATACGTCAAAAAATAAAATCTCTAATGGTCGAGTAGAGCACAAGCTCGACTTATTAAAGGGAAGTTTTGAACTCTTACAACAGTGACACACTTCACATGCACTATTATTCATAGGTAAAGACACTGGAAGGTGAAATTTGGACACCAGATGACGTAGAACTGGGATGGTTGGATGGCCAAGTCTGTTGTGCCACGCCGGAAGACTAGGAACAGATGGATGGACGGTGGATAAGTGCACTGTATGAGGAATTGGAGGGCGGCAAAAGTCAGAGGGCCATTCATGGACCCCTTCTTTAGAAGGTCCCGTCAACAGCGGTATTCCCGTGGTTAGATCCTTCACAAGAAAATGAGTTGGTGAGAATTCAATTGAAGTATTATTGGAATCACAAAATTTGGAAACGGAAATTAGATTTGTTCGAATTGATGGAACATGTAAGATGTGATTAAGTTTATAATCACGAGAGGGAGTAGAAAGAGAGGAAGAACCAGAGTTGAAAATTTGGAGGCCAGAACCATCACCCAGTTGCACTTCCTCAGAGGTGGAGTGAGGAGAATGAATCGACAAGTTGTTCAAGTCGGCAGTCACACGATGGGAGGCCCCGCTATCTATCAACCAGGATGCATCATTTGCATGTGTGTTTGGCATCTATAAAGCAAAGTTGATCTGTGGTTGCCATGGTGAAGGGTTCTTTGGTGGCCGAGACCCAAGGGACGTGCCAAAAGCCTATTGTTGCTAGAAGAACCAACCAAATTATGGGGATTGCATGACTTTATGCCCCTGAGTTTCACGCCCTTAACAATATCCAAGGTAAGGGCGTGGGGGTTGCCGAGTGCCAGAGGGATGAGGTGATGCTCGTGGTTGCCAAGCAGGGTTATAACCCTGGGTATTGTTTGGAGTTGACGGTCGGGAAGGGCCAGATTTGTTTTTGGAGGAGCCAGATACATGATTTGCCTTGATAGGTAGAGAAGCCATAGCAGGAGCCTGTTATTATCGGAGAGCAATTTCTTTGTTCAAAAGTTTCTCATGAAGTTCATCTATTGATGGTGGTGTGTCACGAGCATTCACCACTTCCACAATTGGTTGATATTTAGGGTGAAGACCATCCAGTATTTTATCTAGAAGGTCCTCATCCAAGAGAGGAGAACCCAACATTGCTAATTCGTCTGCCTTGCCACGGATGAAGTTAACATATTCTGTGATGGTTTTGGATCCTTATTCCGGCTTCTTGATAGAGGCACGGATTTGCTTGATGTGGCCACGGGAGGGAGTGGCGAAGGTTTTGGCAAGGATTTCCCAGATGTCTTGGGAAGTTTCTGCACGATTCACCATTGGAGTAACGCTTGCAGTAAGAGATCCAACAAGTGCTGAGAACAATAATTGATCCTGCTGAACCCAGGAATCATATTTGGCGATGTGAACCTCCTGTCCATCGGTTGTTACAGTCCAAGGTGGTTTGACAATGGACCCATCGACGAAACCAAGCAGATTGTGTCCGCAAAGGAGTGATTGAAATTGTAACTTCCACGTGAGGTAGTTCGTAGAATGAAGTTTGACAGTATTCATAGCTGCCGTATTGAGAAGGATTATAGGTGTGTCGGGGTCAGCTGGGTTGAACAACATGGGGGCTGACAGGGCCGACGAGTAGGAAGTGTTTGCCATGGAGATGCGAGACAACGACAAGAAACAAGTTGTAATAGGCTGGAAAAAATGGTGATATTACAACGATAGTGGATCGTGGATCTCTGATACCATATAGAATATGAAAGCAACCAATGATAATGTTTCATTGATTCTGTTACAGTATATATACATGTACGTACCTAGCTGTGATGAGAAGTTATACATGGAAAACCTAAGCTGTTACATATGATAAAAGGCTACAGGGAAGGAGTAGATTACTCGTTTGACCAAGATAATTACAATCAATGTCATTTATACACAATATTACGGAAATCACGTGGATATATGGTTATTAAATTATAGGGATTATATTACATATTAAGATCCCATCTTGTATATAAATAGAGGACTATACAGAATGAAAAAGTGTGAAAAATATTTTCCCTCCCTCTATGTTTACATAGTATCAGAGCAGGGGGTTTAAGTTTTCTATTAGTTTTTCTGTAGTCACTGCTCATAGTGACTTTGGAGGCTCATCGCCGTATCTTTAGTTTCTCCAATTTCTATGTATTAATCAGCCTCTCCAGAAGACCAGTTGTCAGTAGCTCCACTAGTGAGCCACACGTGTCACTTGGAGATCTTGCCATCTTAACGCAAAGACACGTGGAAACACATGTAATGTTGTTTTGATGTTCGATCACTTCTCCCAATGTCGCCTCTCTCTTCCTCCTCACCTGGGTATCTTCCTTCTTTATCATCAGTAACTGCCAAGAAAGTTTCTCCTCTGTTTCGTTGTTGAACTTATTGATATAGAGTTTCCAACCGGATTCAAATCCTCTGTACCGAAAGAATTGTGTGGTTTCGGTACAGAGGATTTGAATCCTTTCCAACCTTGCTCCTTTGAATATTATAGATCGTGTGTTGTGAAATTACTGGTGTGGTTGCTGATTTTGTTAGAGAGAGGAGAATCAAACTTGGGTGTGATTGATAGTTTATGTCCTCCAATCAATCGGTTGATTGTAGTTTAGTGATAATTATTTAAAAATATTCTTTATTTTGTACATGTATATGATAAATTTTATGAGATAATTATATATTACAAATAAAATTATAATTATGAGATTCATATTGCATCTATATATTACCCCTAAATTGTTTGTAGTCATTGTTCCAGTAAGACTGGACATTAATAGAATGCAAAAGACTAGCACATTATATGTTTTTTCTTACGAAGGAAGTAATCAGTCTTATATATTAAAGTATGAAGATACTTAAACAAATATGCAGATGTTTGTTAGACAACAAGTTGACCGAATTGAGTCGATATGAGAAATGCATTTGGAACATTACTTTTATGTCTATGAAATTCTTATTATGATGATTGTATAAATGATCATTTGACTTGAGGTCTCCAAAGTTATCTTGTATATAGATTGCTATGTTTTGATACTATTTAATCATTGGTCGTTCAATCAGTAGTCATTGGATGCAACATGAACTACATGGAAGTAGCTGTGTGATCAAGAGATGATTCATCACCCTAAAGTAATTAGGGAGAATATTTTATTATTCTTTATTAGTATTGATTTGGGAAATCTTTGGCCAAGGTGGAATGATACTTTGTAAACATTTTACAAATGTCATTAATTGAGTCAATAGTTAATGACAGAGAACTGATATAATTGGACTAAAAAATGGTAGGCATTAATTCCAGCTATTTTAATCGAAACATTGTATTATGAAATGATTAAATTATACAAAAAATCATACACGAAAAGGTTAGTCAAAATTACTTTGACATTCCTAAATGTTTGAGTAATCATGATTCGTTGCTAGAAGCTAAAGTTGATATATGATTATAGATTGTTTTATTGGAGATTTACAGATAGATTAAAATGATGTAACCCATTAGGCTCCCAAATTTGAGCATAATTGGCATTTAATTAGAATTATTTGAAATTCTAATTGACGTTTAATTGAAAATAGAATTTAATTTTAATTAAATTACTAAACATCCAAAAACTTATTATAAATATGCTTAAGCTCTAATGGAGTTAGCACTTCTTGCTTAATCCTCTCTGTAACAATTACAAAATTCTCTTAACTTATTATATGGATACTGTTAGAGGTAGAACACTTGTGCGGCTACGGTGGTTGCGATGGATCAGTTTCAAAAATAATTCTAGGGATACGACAAGAAAATGATCAAGTTTTATAATAAGGTACGAGTTAGATTTATACTTTATTATGGTTTATGTGTTAATTGTTTTATAAAATTAAAGCGATCTTGGTTTTTGAAAAATCAAAATATAAAAAATTTTGTAATTATTCCGCTACGGTCAGGATCTGATCCCTTCTCGATTTCCTAACAATGATCCCTTACGAATGCTTACTTTTGATCGGTACAATCAATTTGGGTTTGTTGTTTTTAAGGACAAGTTTCTAGCTAGTAATTGGGTAACTGTGTTGGTATCTTGGTGTATGAAAAAATTTTGTTATTATTCCGCTACAGACGGGATCTGATCCCTTCTCAATTTCCTAATAATGATCCCTTACGAATGCTTACTTTTGATCGGTACAATCAATTTGGGTTTGTTGTTTTTAAGGACAAATTTCTAGCTAGTAACTGGGTATTTGTGTTGGTATTTTGGTGTAGTGAGCATGGAACATTAAAGTTTTTTTCTTTTTTTTGGGTTTGTCTTAAGTTTTAGATACATTTATATGATAGTTCAGTGTTATTTATGGGTATATTTGATTTATTTTACCGTGACTAATGAGCAGAAGTCAATTATGGCCATAGATGTTATCCTAGTGATGTTTAAGATCACCAAACATAAATTGATAGGTTTTAATTATCTAGAATGGGGCAAAAAAAACTAGAATTTATTGGCAGAGTATCTCTAAAGATGACCATTTTACAGATAATCCATCGATTAGTGAAGTAAGAAGAGAATGGCTGAAAGATGTTGCAAGGTTACTTTTGCAAATTAGGAATTCGATAGATACTCAAGTGGTTAACATGGTTAATCACTTTGTGTATGTTAGGGAATTAAAGGATTATTTGGTTTTTTTTATATTTGGGAAAAGAGAATGCTTCTCGTATTTATAAGGTCAACAAGAATTTTTATTGGGCTGAATAACATGATCAGTCTCTTTAAACCTATTTCATGAATTTTAAAAAGGTTTGTGAAGGGCTGAATGTCTTATTACGTTTTAGTTCTGATATCAAAGTACAACAAACTAAAAGGGAGAAAATGAAAGTCATGAGTTTTTTAACAAGCCTTAATCCTGAATTTGATACATTGAAGTGTTAAATTCTCTTAAGTGTAAAAAAATTTCCTCTTCAAATGAGGTCTTCAATAGAGTACTTCGTACATAACATAGTGTTATTGTTGCTTTATTTATTTAAGTTTCAAAGTTACTTAGAATAATGGAAGATCACTCAATCGAAATCAAAATAAAGGAAGCAATATAGAGGGTTAGGACAAGAAGAACTAAGATGAATATGCTAAATTCATTTTAGTTCAAGAAGTATTGAAGAGCCCTTCTAATTCTAGCACTGCTATTGCTAAGACAGGTAATTTCGATAAATATCTAATTTCATCTTCCAGCATCCTTGTTTATATTTTTAGATTTTATTTTCTTCAAATATTTCTTAAATTTTTTTTCTTTTCTTGTGAGTTTATTGTAAACAACTTCTCTACTATTTAGGAGTAAGGTCTCGTATTTTTAAACCTCTCCAAACTCCACATCTTTACAGGATTTTTATTGGGATGTTGTTTTATTCTCCAACACCCAGTGAGTTATTGATTCTGGTGCAAATAATCAATGACAGGTAATCCTAATCTACTTACCACCTTTAAATCCTATAATTCTCCTTCCAAAGTTATTTTAGCATATGGTTCTACCTCATTTTCTCTTGGTTTTGGAATAGCCCATCTAACTCCTTTAATTTTCCAATTATATATTTTAGGCTTACCAGCTTATTCTTTTAATTTAATATTTGTTAGCAAGATTACTCAAACTTTAAATTGATGTGTCTTATTTTTCTCAGAATGTTGTCTCTTTTAGGATCTTATGACGAAGAAGATTATTGGTAGTGGACATGTATTAGGAGGTCTCTATGTTTTAGATATTCTTAAGCAAATGCCTAAACCATTGCTTGCTCTGTGATCGTAAATCATTTTGAAGCACACTGTTAGTTAGGTCATCCTTCTCTAATTATGTTAAAGAAATTCTGATTGGAATTTGAAAATGTGTCATCTTTTGATTGTAAGTTATGTTAGTTTGTAAAACATCATCATCTGCCTTCTAGTCCTTGAGTCAATAAAAGAGACAATTTTGTTTTGATGTTTAAGGTCTATATCCCATTGCATCCAAGACTAGGTTTCGATACTGTGTTGCGTTTTTTAATGACTTCTCTTAAATGACCTGACTTAATGAAAAATTGTTCAGAATTGTTTTCCTATTTTACAGCCTTTTGTGCTGAAATCAAAACACAATTTAATGTTTCTGTACATAGTTTACAAAGTGAAAATGCCAAAGAATATGTTTTGGATTCCGTTTAGACTTACATGCTTAAAAAATGACATTCTTCATCAAACATCGTATGTGCTCCATCTCAAAATGGTGTTGTTAAAAGAAAAAAATAAACATGTTCTTAAAATAACCAAGGCACTTCTGTTCAAAACAAATGTCCCAAAGTGTTTTTGGGCTGATGCACTTTCAACAGCTTGTTTTTTGATCAACCGTATGCCATCATTTACCTTTCACCATAAGTCTCCTTATCACATCCTTTTTTCAATCAAACCATTGTTCTTTATTGAACCTCGTATTTTTTAGAGTACATATTTTATATGTGATGTTTGTCCTTAAGTCATTAAATTAGATCCTAAGTTAATTAAATGTTTCTTTCTTGAGTATTCTTATCTTTAAAAAAGGTATCTATGCTATTGTCCCAATCTTAATAAGTACCTTATGTCTATTGATGCTACGTTTATGAAACATTTTCCTTATTTTCTTGCCTTTTCCAACTCTTTTAATAGTTAAAGTAAGACTGATGATTTGTTAGTGTATTAAATCACCTAACAGTTAATAATTGTTGCTCTGGCACCTACCATTTCGGCATCACCACCACTTTCTCCTATTCATCATATTTATCTAGAAGACGAGACGTTCCTAATACACATTTAGCACTAGTTCCTTCTTCAATGTTAAATCCTATTAAGACTGAACTTGATCTTCCAATTGCTCTCCACAAAGGTAAACACCATTGTACTTACCCAATTTCATCTTTTCTTTCTTATGATGATTTATCATCTTCTTTGTACTATTTTGTTGCCTCTCTTGACTCTATATCTCTGTCCAAAACTATTCATTAGGCCTTATACAATCCTAGCTGGTGAGTGATAATCATAGAAGAAATCAATGTCTGGATGCTAATGGTACTTAGAATTTAATGGATTTACGTACATAAAAAATGCTATCAAATGTAAGTGGGTATATGCCATTAAAGTCAATCCTAATGGCTAAGTAACTTGACTTAAAGCTCGTCTTGTTGCTAAAGGCCATGCTTAGACTTCAGTGTGGACTATTATGATACTTTCTCTCCTATGGAGAAGTTGACCTTGATCCATTTGTTTACTTCTATGACCTTTTCCCATTGTTGGCCTTTTGTTGAGTTAGACACTAAAAATGCCTCCTTATATGGACACTTGCAAGAGGAGGTTTATATTAAGCAACTACTTGAGTTTGTTGCTTAGGAGGAGTATGAGAAAGTGTGTCCTCTTTGAAGATCTCTATATGGTTTGAAATAGTGTCCTTGTGCTTGGTTTAACAAATTTAGTCAAGCATTTAAATGACTTGGAATGAGCAAGAGCAAGTATGATCACTCAGTTTTCTATAGACACTCTACATCTGACATTATCATTCTAGTTATGTACTTGGATGAAATTGTTATTACTAGCCAGTGACATCATGAGAATTTCATCTATGAAAATGTTTCTTTATAGCCAATTTCAGACAAAGGATTTAGGGATATTAAAGTATTTCTTGAGAGTTGAGGTGACAAGGAATAAGAAAGGTATCTTTTTTATCTCAAAGGAAATATATGCTTAACTTGTTATTCAAAACTGGGAAACTAGGGGTTAAACCATATAGTGCTCCTATATCACCTAATTTGTAACTCACAAAAGATGAAGTTCTTGTGAAGTATAGAAGACTATTTTAGAAACTAAACTATATCACGGTAACTCATTTTGATATTGCTTATTCAGTTGGCATTATGAGTCGATTTATGTCTTCTTCGAAAGTTCATCACTGGGCCACTTTAGAGTAGATCTTGTGTTATTAGAAGGGAGCTTTCAGACAAAACATATTGTATAATCATGATCACACTCGAATAGAGTGCTTTTTAGATGCAGAATAGGCAGGATCTAATATTAATAAAAAAAATCCACCATAGGCTATTGAGTTTTTATTAGAGGAAATTTGATCTTATGGAAGAGTAAGAAATATAATTTTGTATCTCGTTCAAGTGTAGGATTGAAATATAAAGCCATGACATAATCCGTGCGTGAAATAATATGGATATATCAGTTATTAATTGAAATTGGTTTCAGAGTTTCAATGTCAACTAAGTTATGATGTGATATACAAGCAGCTCTTTATATAGCTTCCAATCTTGTGTGTCATGAATGAACTAGGTATATTGAGATTGATTGTCATTTTTCTTGTGAAAAGATGCAATAAAACTTAGTTTTTACAAGATATGTGAAGACTAGAGAACAACTAGTTGACCTATTTACAAAATCTTTAAATGAGACTCGGGTTAAATATCTTTGTAATAAGCTGGACATGATTAATATCTATGCTCCAATTTAAGGAGAAGTGTTATAGATTATGTAAATAATCATAAGGATTTACTGTTAAGATTAGCTTGAACATAGGGATCAATTATAGAAATTAGATAACATATTAAGATCTCATCTTCTATATAAATAGAGGACTATACAATATGAAAAATTGTGAAAAATATTCTCTCTCTCTCTCTATGTTTACAAGTGCCGGTATTAGTTCTAGTAAGATATTTACGATTTTATTCTCTCAACATATTAAAAGTTATGTAATTGTTTTGTAATTACGGATTTTCGAAGTTCATTTTGCTCAAACTCAAAATATAACTTTGATTTACGGCTATGCAAAAACTAGTTGTTGTGATAAGTTTTAATTTGAGTAACCAGTAACATAAAATATGTTTTAACTCATAATTGGTAAAACTCGTTAATAGGATGTCTATGTATGTATAAAATATACTTTTTAAAAATATAATTCATGTGGCAAAATACTATATATATATCAGATTGAAAGATTTGTTTTCACGAACATAAAAATCAAGATGTTCATTATGCATTAAAAGTTTCAACTCAACGAGCCAGCAGTAGGAATATTGGAACTAAATTCGTAGAAAACTAAAAGGGAAAATAAACAAGCAAAAGAAGCAACCATGAGCTCGCATCACCAATCATTTTGACAAATTTTCATGTGCAAACGTTGTTGGGCATAGACGATTAACTTCTCAATCTCTTTGTTGTTGTCGATTAGGCCATTTTTGTTGGTATCAGCTCCCTTCATTCCTTGGCGAGCCTTCCACCAAGCAAACCATGTCCTCAAGCTATAAAGGGCATCCTCTAGCTCTTCCCGGCTGATACGCCCGTCGTGATCATTGTCAAACCGGTGAAGCCACGCCTTGAACTCATCCACCGTCATTTCATAGCTAGGATGTACCTGAAGACAATTCATAATTGCCATCTCCTGTGAGCAAGTGGAAAGCTTGCGGTGAAATGTACAAGGCAAGGGTTGATACTTTAGGTTGCAACTCAATGATCTTGGTATTCTTCAACTACATTAGGTTATAATGGAGTATAGAATCCAATGGAAGACGTGACATTTGCAACTTGCCGAGAGCATCCTTTAACACCTTCCACGAGAAAACCATTCTAGCGGCTTTATTCTTGCATCAGATATTGGAATAAATTATCATGTGGAACATTTTCTAGTAGTCGAGTAGATAAATACGAATCTCTGTGGACCAAGTTTACACTTTCCTATGAAATCAAAAGAATACATTTTGACGGCCTAGGTCCAATCCAAGGCCTGATATGATTTTTGGCCCCTTAGAAACTTAGAATGAATGAGATGTAGTTTAAAAAGTGATTTATTAATTATTGTGTATATTTAAAAATTTTCAATTTATCCAAAAGTAGATTGCGACTTTCTCAATTATTAGAAACAAACTATAGTAAAATTGTTAACTACTTATTTTTGCGTGCATTGCTCGCTTCACTTTAACTTGCTCGTAAAACCAATTGAAAGATGTATTGGTTTACTTGGGAGCTTTCGTGCCTAGAAATTGTGATGATCCATATTTAACCAATTTATTTATAGGAGAAATTAAAAGTAATCAATATGTCCCTTCTCTACTTTCACAGTCCTTCATCGACTAGTGTGAAATCTTGAAGAGTGAAATGTGGTGAAGATACTTGCCAGTTCAATCCTTGAAAATCTGAATTAACGTCTGGGGTTGAAGCAATCTAAGGCTATCTCTTCAACATTTTGACTTCTTTTCCGAGTACAATATGCTAGTTATTAGTTCCCTTAGCGTGGTTCAAGCTAATCAACAAGAAAAAGAACATGTATCCTCCATCTGAAGACTATGCAAAATATGCACCATCACGAGGGTACGCAATGAGTATGCCAACTAGACAACCATACCTGTTAGTAAAGGAGAACAAAAGTATAAGATTTGATAGACTTTAGTACAACACTTAAATAACCTTAAGAATGACAATAAAGCTAAAAAATAGGAATCACAATGGACTCAATCCCAACATTCTGCTAAAATATCTAACTATTGTTATTGACCACTAACCATTAACATAATAACATCTAGGACACACTAACATAAACGTGTTTCAATAAAGTAGCAATAATTTTTTGAATCAGACAACTATATTTATTCAAACACTCACCCTTGATTCAAAATCACATACTCCTAACTGTAACTTGTAAAAATGAAACTTGGCCTGTGACGAAGATTTTGTAAAAATGTTAGCTGATGGCTCATTAGTGATGCAGAATCTTAGCACTATTTTGCCATCAGTTTTCAGCTTTCGAATGAAGTGATGATGAACATCAATATGCTTGGTGCTACTATAAAAAATAGGATTTATGGCAATTGATATTGTGGCTAGTTATCACAAAATATCTTAGTGGCTTCTTTTTGCTCAAAATTGAAATTAGCAAGGAGTTTTCTCAGTCATAAGGCTTGTCTTACTGCTGAAGTTGCTGTAACATACGCTACTTCAGATGATGACAAAGCTACTGTCTTTTGCTTCTTTGAAGGCCATGCAATGTTGCAGAACCAAAGCTGAAAACATTGCCAGAAGTACTCTTTCGATCATCTAAACATCCTGCCCAATCACTGTCAGTGAAACCAATTAAGTTGAAATTTGGTACTTTGCAATACCAAATACCAAAATTTAGTTCCTGCTATATAAATATAACAAAGTATCCTTTTTGCTGCTCCAAGGTGTTGTTTTGTAGGGCTATGCATAAATCTAGACACAATATTAACAGAAAAGCAATGTCAAGTCTAGTATGAGTTAAATAGTTAAAACCCCCAACTAAACTTTTGAAAAGTGTAGGATTTGCTTTCTCAGTCCTATCTTCACATTGTAGCTTATCATTTATATTCATTAGTTTGGCTGCTACTTCACAGTTTTCCACGTTAAACCTCTTTAAAAGATCCATAGCATATTTCTTTTGACACACAAAAATTCCATCATTACTTTGCATAACCTGAAGTCCTAAAAAATACTGCAATAAGCACAAATCTGTCATCTCAAAATTTCGAAACATACTGGACTAAAAATCATTAATTAAGTACTTTGAAGAACCCATATAAATCATGTCATCCATATACAGGCAAACTACCAAAAATTCTTCATTACCTTGTTTCTTCAAATAAAGAGTAGGCTCATTTTCACTTCTAGTGAACCCACTGTCTTGAAAAAATGAATCAATCTTGCTATACCAAGCCCGCGGAGCTTGCTTTAGGCCGTAGAGAGCTTTTCCTAACATGTCGACTTTGTTTTCATTGTTATTGATAGTAAAACCTAGAAGTTGTGAAACATAAACCTCCTCATCCAAAACCCCATTCAAAAAAGTAGATTTCACATCAAATTGATACATAGCTAATTGTAACTGAGCAGCCAATGCCAAAATAATTCTTACAGTTTCAAACTGAGCAACAGGAGAAAAGGTTTCTTCAAAATCTATACCTTGTTGTTGTGAGGATCCCTTTGCCACCAAACGAGCTTTGTGTTTTTGGATGCTTCCATCAACATTAAACTTCGTTCGGAAAACCCATTTGAGCCTTACAATATTTTTTCCTTCTAGAACATCAACCAATTCTCATGTTGAATTTCTTTCAATTGCCTGCATCTTCTTTATCATAGCAACCTGCCACTTAGGTTTTTCTATAGCTTCTTCAAAAGAATTTGGATCAGAAACTAATAAAGCAAAGTTACATGACTCATAAATTTCTCTAAGAGACCTAAATTTTCTGGGTGGAGTTTCACTGTTGCTGCTGGAGGAACTTGATGCTGGAGTGTCTGAACTAGTAGAACTTGTAGAGCTATTAACACCAGGAGAGCTAAG
>JAOTAY010000191.1:5067418-5101810 GCA_025629805.1 Erythroxylum baracoense | reverse complement strand
TAGAGCCTACATTTCCAACTAGACGTTGTATTATTAGGAAAAGACAATTTGATGAAATTAACCATAATGGAGAAATATAATCAGCTAAGGATTCTTTCAGAGTTAATTACTTTCTAGTTGTTGTGGATATGGCAATTGCTTCGTTAAAGAATAGATTTGAACAATTAACGACATTTGGTAATATTTTTTTATTCTTATTTGATTCAAAGAAGTTGAGGTCATTGGATGATAACGAATTAAAAGAATATTGCACTAATTTTACAACAACTTTTTCTTACAAAGGACTAGAATTACAACAACTTTTTCTTACAACAAAGAAGTTGAGGTCATTGGATGATAATATGTTAGAAGTGAATTTAGATGATCTTTTTTCTGAATTAAAAGTATTACAAAGGACTTTGCCAAATGAGTTAATGTCATTAACTGAAATTTTAAGGATTGTTAAAGCTGCAGATTGTTATTCAAATGTGTCAATTACTTATCAAATTCTATTGACTATACCTGTGACTGTAGCATTAGCTAAGAGAAGTTTTTCAAAGTTAAAATTATTGAAAACCTACTTGAGGTTATCAATGTCACAAGAAAGGCTGAATGGTTTAGCTATGTTATGTATTGAGAAGGATATGTTGGACAACACTAATCTTGATAATATTATTAATGATTTTGCATCTAGAAATGCACGGAGAATTTTTTTTCATAAATCATGATCATCTGTGTATTTGTTAGTGCAATTCTCTTAATGTTTTGCAGTCTAATATTGTTGTTTGATTGCTACTATTGCTATTTTATTGTTAATGTTACTATTTTTAGTGATTGTGTTATTACTGATATCTGTAAGGTATTATTAGCTGATGTTATGATCATTTAATATTTGGTTAAGTATGTAGACTTATAAATTGAGTCATTTATGTTTCATATAAACATTTAAACTTTAAGTTTACACGTTTGTATATTGTTGATTTATTAGGGTCTTTTTTTATTTCACACAGGGCCTATAAAATGATAGGAACGACCCTGCTTTCCACTTGACTTCATGCAAGTCGTAATCCATGAAGAATACCTATCAACACTGTGGTCAAAATGGGTTCTCTACCAACATTGTTAGCAAAACTGATGATCCAAGTACCTTGGTGATCTCACACCAATCCCCCTACAGTGGCTAATCCAGTTGATGGGTGAACTGCTCCATCGACATTTAATTTCAAGAAGCCACGCATAGGAGGCTATCATGGCATGCTCCGGTCCAACTGCAAGCTATGTGGGCTATTGGAATTGATCTACTATATGAAACGAATTTCAGATAGTCGAGTAAGGATATCCTGGACTTTTACTACTTGGAGTGCTTATTGATGCTGAAATAGATGCAGGTTTTTACCCTTCTATAAGCTCCATATCGTCAAAACAAATGGCCCAATCATCAAACCTCGAAAATTCCCACAAGTTACGCAAATTCGCCTAAAGCTAGGCATTAAATGGCAATGAGAAAAATTCAGATCAGTAAGCCATGGGCACCAATTGATTCTATACCAATATGGCCCATCGACAATCCCTGAAAACATAAAGTAGTGTCTCCTCCCCCTCGTCACATCTTGTGCAATGAGTGTCCTGGATTACATGTCGACGAGCTAACTCCCTCTTCCTGAGAAGGCATTGTTTCACTTCCAGCCAAAGAAAAACTTGCATCCTCTCAAGCACTACTAGATCTGCGACTAGGCTCTATGTCTTAAGTGTTCATTTTCTGCGTTTAATCGGTCATATACTGTTCTAACAAAAAATTGACCATTGGCTGAATGACGCCAATAGAACTTATCCATTGCACCCTCAGATGTAGGCCTAGTACTAGTAATAATACTCATAAGAATACCCGGAGGTAACCATATTGCAAAATGTTGCCATTGCCAGCTACCATCTGGTCGAATAAAATCAATTACTGATTTATCTAAGATATGCCTTAGTATCTCAGACATCGTATAGGCATTCAGAGGATGCTCCTGGATGGACCACCGGTTAGTCCAGAAGTGACCTAGATGACCATTGCCTATTGTCCAGGCTAAACCATCAGTATGTTTGTTCCACATATCGCTTATGGCTTTCCAAAAGGGGGAACCCTCTTCTTTATCACACATGGAACTTCCTCTGGAAGGCCATCCTTTGCCCTTAGACCTTAAACCCAAAGCTTATGGGTGGAATTGATTACTTGCCATCCAGCCTTCATCAAGAAAGCTTCATTCATCTCATGAAGTTTCCGGATTCCCAAGTCGCCTGTCGCTTTACTTCTACACACCTCATCCCATGCTACTAAATTCATTCTTCGGGTCGTAGTACAAGACCCCAAATAAATTGACGGATATTCTGTTCAATTCTATCACAGATATAATAAGGCAATTTAGTCATTTGCCTAGCATATACAGGAAGAGTGTGTAATACAATCATTGCTATTGTAACCCTCCCAGTTAATCAAAAATTGGACGCAGCCTTTTTTGAACCTTTTCCAGTAGACCCGTATATGTTCTTTGCGTAATTTGGCCATGCAATATTAGCATGTCCAAATATTGTTCGAGCTCGTTTGTGGTCTTAAATCCCAAATTTGTAGATAGTTGTACTTTTTACAACTGTAGACACATTCCGTGAATAAAAGACGACCGTTTTAGCAATATTTATTCGCTGACCTAATTTGGCACAAAAATCCTCCATCAGCTGCCTTAGTACCTCACTTATGCCTTTAAGGCCTTAGCAAATAATAATAGGTCGTCAGTGAAAAATAGATATGAAATAGGAGGGCTCCGATAATTGAAACGAAATGGACACCACGGTCCCGCTTTTACAGCTATATCTTGTTCCAGTCTCTCAATACATAATACAAAGAGGTATGGTGAGAGAGGGTCACCTTGTCGAAGGCCCCGCCCTGGCATAAAAACATCTAAAGCTTCATCGTTTATTAAAATGAGCATTTAGGAGGACGTCATACACTCTATTAATTTTGGTAGAAGTCTCGCTTGACGTAGGGTGTCTTGTAAAAAATCCCAAGAGAGCATATCATATGGTTTTCTAGATCAACTTTAATCGTCATAAATCCCTTATGCCCATTGGTCCTCTGTATATAGTGAATTACTTCATCAGCAAGGATGATGTTATTCGTGATGTTTCGTCCTAGCACTAAGCTCGTTTATGCTAGTCCGATGAACGAGAGGAGCACTCCTTTCAACCGATGAACTATTACTTTGGATATAGTTTTGTAGGTAACATTACATAATCTGATGGGTTGGAATAGCTGAATGGAGTCGGCTGACTCCTTCTTTGGGATGAGCATAATAAATGATTCATTCAACTCTATTGATATTTTTTGAGCTCAAAATATCCGCCTGATGAAATGGCAGAATGAGGGACCATTCACGTGCCAACATTTTTGGTAGACTAGTAGATTAAATCCGTCTGGTTTAGGAGTTGTCATTGGCTTCATGCTAAATATAACACTTCAAATTTCCTCGTCGGTGACCGTCTCTTGCATCTGTACTAGTGGAGTATCCATTATACCCAGGACCAAACTAACCCGATCTGGAGAAAGGTTGATAGGTGTATTTGCATTATAGAGAGTGTGAAAATACTCTACAATATTTCTTCGCAGTGTAGGGCCATGAAGGAGTTGTCCTAGATTGTCCTTGAGTGCATCCACTCTCAGCGATCTTTGTTTTTGTATCATCACACGGTGAAAATAGGATGTGTTTCGATCTCCATGTGCAAGCCAGTCGACTCGAGCCTTTTGTTTCCAGTACACTTCTTTCTGAGCCAACACCTGTTCTAGATCCCGCTTCAACTCTGCTTCCACCTGAATGAGGTTGGTTGTTGGGTGTAGGTCTAAAGCTCGTTGGACGCCACCCAGTCGATGCAATAACTTATCCTTTTGTTGGAATAAATTACCAAACTCTTCATCATTTCACCGTACCTTTAACAAAAGTTATTGTGTTGTTTACGAAGTCCTCGTTTTCAGGCCAAGTTATTCATAAGAGTTCTATAAAGTTACCATCCATCAACCAAGGAGTGAGAAACTTGAACCTTCTTGTGGATTGACTGGATCTTCACTAGTGTACTATCCTAGTAATAATTGGGCAATGATCAGATCCCAGACGTGTATGATGGGTAACCATAGTGGTAAGGTTTTAATTACTAATCAACATTGGCGTCTAACAACACTCCTTAATGATCGGATAGTGTAAAGTAACAACCTTATAAAGACGAAACCTAGTTAAGGATAATGTATTATTACCTTCTATCATTACAACTTCGGATTATCCTATTAGATAACCAACTATGTTACATGTCGATCATTAATGATTGGTAAATGACTTAAGAAACTCTTTTCCTCATTCATTCAATCGCCCTGGCTAAGGTCTTGAAACAACCATTAAGATCAATGATAACATGGAGCTCAAACTCATTACCTAGAGTCGATGGTTCCCATCATGACTCACCACTAATTAGATAGGTACTTAATTATATACAATGATCATTCAACTAGCATTTTTATATACTAAATGTCCAAAATCAAAACATAATAAGTGACCTATTAATTACTGTGATGATCTCAGGTCAAAGGAAAAATATACATTTAAATCCTTATGAGAATATCCCACTTGACAGTTTATAGGTAATATTAACCATTGGAAATTCTCAATTTGGTCAGTTCAATGATCATATCTCTATATGCATCATCTATATATATAACTTAGTACACAAGATCTACTAATATCCATTCAATAGATACTATTACATACATATTGATCTAACCGGATCATTAAAGTCCTTATTTGATGATCCTACGATTAATAGATTAAACCCTAAAGACTTAACTCTCATTATCATAATCTCCATTATCATGGAAAGTGTATAAATTTAATCAGGGACTTATGATATTAGGATAAAAGCAATAAACAAAATATAATGATATAATAATTTGCCAAGTTATTAAACAACGTTAATAATGACAAAACATAGGTGTTCAATCTATTACATAACGATTGGTTTATGGGCATAATTCCAACAATCTCCTACTTGACCTAGAACCAATCAGTCATAAACTTCAATCCTATTTTTCAATTGTGCTTATCAAACTCCTTTGATCTAAATGCCTTAATGAAAGGATCTGCAACATTCTCCTTTCCTTCAACCTTTTGAATTTGAACATCCTTAGGCTCAACAATTTCTCTAATTAGATGAAACTTCTGCAGAACATGTTTGGATCTTTGGTGTGAACTTGGTTCCTTAGCTTGTGCAATAGCACCGGTATTGTCACAAAATAAAGGAACCACTTCCTATATCGAAGGAACCACACCAAGTTCAGTTAAGAACTTTTCATCCAAATAGTTTCCTTAGCTGTATCGCATGCAGCTACATATTTTGCTTCAGTAACTGAATCAGCTATAGTAGCTTGCTTGGAACTTTTCCAACTCGCTGCTCCTCCATTCAAGGTGAAAATATAACCAGAGGTAGATTTGTTATCATCCTTATCTGATGCAAAGCTACCATCAGCATAGCCTATCAGCTTTAATTCATAATCTCCGTATATGAGGAATTGTTCTTAGTTCTTCTCAAGTACTTAAGGATGGTTTTAACTACTTTCTAATGTTCCTCACCTGGTTTACCTTGATACTTGCTCGCTATTCCTAGTGCGTAGGCTACATCGGGCCTTGTACATGTCATGGTACTACGCTGGCATATAAGACCCTGCTCATGCGCTATCTTTTTTTTAAGGTTTTAGGATAATCCTCCCTACTAAGAGAAATTCTAGTGCCTATCGGTAGATAGCCTTTTCTAGAATTTTCTATGTGATACCTTTTTAAGATAGTATCAATGTACATGGATTAGGAGAGCCCTAGCAGCTTCCTTGATCTATCTCTATAAATCTTGATTATAAGAATGTAAGCTGCTTTTCCCAAATCCTTCATGGAGAACTGTTCAAATAGCCAAATCTTTGTCTTTTGCATGGCTGGTATATATTTTCCTATTAGCAATATGTCATCTATATACAACACTAGGAAAATAATTATGCTCCCACTAACCTTCTTGTACATATATGGCTCTTCTTCGCATCTAACAAAATCGAACTTTACGATTGTTGTATTGAAGTGAATATTCCAATTTTGTGAAGATTGTTTCAATCCATAAATGGATCTTTGTAGCTTACATACTTTATTAGGAGCAGATGGAAAGGTGAAACCTTCAGGTTGAGTCATATAAACATCTTCCTTGAGCTCTCCGTTAAGAAAAGTTGTTTTCACATCCATTTGCATATCTCATAATCATAATATGCAGCTATAGCAAGTAGAATCTGAATAGATATGAGCATTGCCACAGGGGAAAAAGTTTCATCATAATCAATACCTTCCTTTTGATTATATCGCTTGGCAACAAGATAGGCTTTATAGGTTTCAACCTTCTTGTCTGCTCCAATCTTTTTCTTAAATACCCATTTACATCCTATGGGTTTTATATCCTTTGATGGATCAACCAAAGTCCATACTTTGTTGATTCTCATGGATTGTAACTCGAATTCCATAGCCTTAAACCACTTCTCACGATCTTGACTTGCCATAGCCTCTTCGTAAGTCTTAGGGTCATCATCAATATGTGGGATATCATCAATATGATTATCCTCATCACCTTGCACCATTAAGTTTAATCTATCTGGTGTATGACGATCCCTGGTAGACATTCTAAGAGGCTCATGTACAATAGGTTCTTCCTCTACTTGATCTTGTTGTTGCACTGGTTCCTAGACAGGTTCATTAAACGGTTCATTCTCCTCAAAGGTTAAGGCTAGTACCCTTTGTGTCAACTTCAAAACATCAAGTAAAGGCTGCTCAACATGCATCTAATGCTCTTGAGCTTGTGTTGACTCGTTAGAATCTTGAATTTTATCGAGATCTATTTCCACACCATGACTTCCTTCATTAAGGAACTCCCTTTTTAAAAAGGTTGCATTTCTAACCACAAACACTTTGGGTTGCATTATAGAAATAGTATCCTATAGTTTCCTTGGGATAGCCAACAAATCTACACTTTTCTGACCTTGCTTCAAGCTTATCTGGCAGCAATCTCTTGACATAAGCTGGACAACTCTTAACCTTCAAATCTTTTAGGTTAGGAGTTTTAGTGACTGCTTTAGTGGGAACTTTGTTTAATAAATAAGCAACGGCTTTTAAAGCATATCCCCATAGGAAGATAGGAATATCAGTGAACCCCATCATAGATTTCACTATATCCAATAAAGTTCGACTTCTTCTTTCCGAAACACCATTGTGTTGTAGTGTTCCTAAATAAGTCCACTAAGACAAGATTCCATCTTGCCTTAGATAATCAACAAAATCATCACTAAGATACTCACCATCACGATAAGATTTTAGTGCCTTAATACTCTTACCAGTTTGTTTTTCAACTTCACTACAAAATCTTTTGAATATTTCAAATGATTCAGACTTGTGTCTCATAAGATACACAAATCCATATCTTGACGTATCATAAGTGAAGGTGATAAAATAAGAATATTCACCTTTAGCTTGAACTTTCATAGGACCACATACATCAGTATGTATGAGTCCTAAAAGTTCACTAGCTCTCTTTCCAATTCCAGTAAAAGGAGATTTGGTCATTTTGCCTTTGAGACAAGATTTACAAGTTTCATATGATTCATAATCATATTAACCAAGGCATCCTTCCTTGTGCAACTTGTTTACTCTTTTCTCACTAATATGACCAAGTCTACAATGCCAAAGGTAAGTTTGATTTACTTGATTATTCCTCTTGCTTTTTTGTCCATAAACATTCATAATTGGATAAACAACTATTTCAGGTAAGACATAAAGACTATATTATAAATAACTACTTTCATATAATTCATCACCATGAAATATATTACATTAGTTATTCCTAAAGATTGTATGAAACCTACGCCTATCTAATGATGAAATGGAAATAATATTCGAAACAAATTTAGGAACGTAATAACAATCTTCTAACAATAAAGTCTTTCCCATAGGCATAACAAGAGAAATAATTCCTACAGCTAGGGGAACAAAACTTGCTCCATTCCTAACTTATAGCTTAACTTCTCCCTTCTTCAATCTCCTACTAATCCTTAGACCCTGCAATATATTGCAGATGTTAAAGCTACTACCAGTATCTAAGACCCATTTAGTAGAGTCAATAGTAGTTAAAGAAATCATAAAACATTTTTCATAAATGTGTCACCTTGTTTCTTGCGTTTCAAAGTAGCCACATACTCTGGGCAGTTCCTCTTTCAGCATCCCATCTTTGTACAGAAGAAACATTCAGTATCCTTTTGGTCAACTTTCTTCTCCTTACCCTTGGATTTGTTTCAAACACCCTTGGGTGTAAGATGATTTTTCTTGGACTTCTTTTTGCCCTTCCACTAGCGCTTAGAAGAGTTACCAACCAGATTCACAAGCCTTGACACTTTCACCTTCTTAAACAATGCTACTTAATTTTCATAATCAATCAATAAGTTGAGCATTTCATGAAGATAACAGTCCATCTTGTTTATGTTAAAGTTAACAATGAACGGTGAAAATTTATCAGTAAGAGACTGTAAGATAAAATCTTGTGATAGCTCTTTCCTAACTTCTCAAGTTGTTCTATAAGATCAATCATCTTAAGAACATGGGGTCTTACAGGAGATTTGGGCTTCAGTTCAGATTTGAATAGGGAGTTAGATAACTGGTATCTAGCAGTCCTACTTGTGACCCATACATCTTCTTAAGATGCTCAATGAACTGCGGAGGATTCATACCTTCATGTTGTCTTTGGAGTTCAGAACTCATTAATGCCATAATAATGCACTTGGCATTGGCACTTTGTTCATTGTACTTAAAATATGCATCCAATGCATTAGCATTATCAATTCCTTCAGGAGACGCTTCCTTCACGGGTTTATCGATCACATTGATAAGTTTCTCATGCATGAGAACAATTCTTAGATTGTGGTACCAATCATCAAAATTGTTACCCGCTAGCTTGTTAGCATCAAGAATGCTTCGCAGTAATATAGTAGACATTTTGAGAAATCTAATAAAAAGAAAATACCAAAATAAGAACACAATCATATATTATTAAGACATGGACTTTTATCTAAATGATATAGAAAACTTTAAAAACATGAATGAGCCCCTTAGTTGTCAAGTTGTTACCTATGCATAATTAAAGAGTGGTAAATTAACTATTTTATCATATAAAATTTATAGTAGGATCAATACTATATAGTCTCCTGGTTGTCAGGTCGTTCCTATTAGTATAGTTGAGTTTATTGATCCAAGTGATCGAGAATTAATTAATATTATACTCCCTAGGTAGATTAGGCCAAAAGTATAACATTAAGTAATTTTTCCTCACACATGCATCATATGCAATAAAAAATATTATTTATCCCTGAACTACAAGTCATCTGGTTATCAGGTCATTCCCTGTAAACAAAAATAAATATTATGATCTACTTGAGTGGAAAATTCATTTTAATAAAATATCATATATTATATCAAAATAAACTCAATAATTTTAAAGGGTCAAGATTTCATGTTATTAAAACAATTTTAATAACATTTAATATCACATTGTCAGACAACGTTTGTACAAAAAACTTTTAATGTAACAATGTAAGTCATAACAAATGCAATATAATTAATAAGTTTACTGTGTACATTTTAGATAAATAACATTTGTACAATGCTAAACAATGAATTTACCGTGCACATCTTTTATAACACCTGTCAAAATCATTTTGTTTTTAAGCAAATGCTTTTAAAACCTTGTATTAATGAGTTCTCCGTGAAAAAAACATTTGTCTCTCATACATAAACAGAGACTTACTCATTTTTGTCGTACGTGTAATAAATGAAGTGAAGTATTTGGTCTCTGTTAACGGGTTGAACATTTAATAAACGAAAGAAGTGTGAGTCTCTCATATATTTCCGTAGGTTTAAGAAACAGAGACTCCTTCTATCGTATCATTTTCCTTGAAACCAATTTCAGTGAAGCCAACATAATCTTATACATATTAAATGAACAACTTCCATATGTTAAAACAAGGGCCGCAACAAAATACACAAACCATAACATTGGTATTTTTCAAGTATGATGTGAATACAATACTGGCTTTGATACTAATTGAAAGATCGCATATGCTGCGGAAGTTGAAAAAATGTTGCAATACTAAATTCATTTATTGCGTATTTATACTAATAATTAGAACAGACACAAATAAATACTTGGAATTTGTGAGGATTAATTAGTAATGAACTTCAAAAATGCAAAATCTCAATGCATTTCACACCGAAAAATTACATCCCCTCTTAACACTCGATATGATTATGGTTAAATTTTGATGAACTCTTGCTTCAAAAGTAGAACAAAATAATTTTGTTTCCTTATCTCTTGCTTTTATCTAAAGCGTAAAGAACGCAAAAGTCCTTTTTTCTGTTGCTATTTTGAATGTACATAGAAAAACAACTTCTCTTTGTTTTTAAACAAACGTTACAACAACGAGAAAGACAACAACCCCTTGTCTCTTCGTTTTGACTTAAACGTACAACAAATATGAGAAAGACGCCTAACTCTCTTATCGTCGGTTTTTCAATGTAACAAAGATGAAAGAGAATGTTTTCTTACTTTCACCAATTCATAAGTTTTTAACGTTTTTAAAACTTGAAAAGACCACAACCTGTCTTCATTTCGTTTTGGTTTAAACGTAGAACCGAAACAAAACCACCAAAGCCAAGGTCACCATCTGACGCCTTCTTTGCCTTCTTTTTTTTGAAATTCCTTCTTTGCCATTTTGATTAATTTAATTTTTAATTCTTATTATTATTTGTAAAAGGAAATGAAATAAAATAAAACTATTTTATTTTATCATTTATTTCACACAACAGAGTTTCCAATATTAATTATTTTTTTTTGCTAGCAAAAAATATAATAATATGCCATATAGATTATTTAATAAATTATCTCATAATAAATTAAATAATCATAAATAGGAAATATACACTCGTAAGTGTGTGATCACATAGGTTTATCACTAAGCCGGTAGTAATTAATCCAATTAATTACAAATCAAGGTTGGCGTCTAACAACACTGCTCAACGATCGGATAGTGTGAAGTAATAACTTTACAAAGACGGAATCTGGTTAAGGATAATGTATTATTATCTTCCATCATTACAACTTTGAATTATCCTACAGTATGGTTTAACTGTCAAACGCTATTAGATAACCAACTATGTTATATGTCGATCATTAATGATTGGTGAATGACTTAAGAAACTCTTTTTTCTCGTTCATTCAATCGCCTTGGCTAAGGTCTTGAAACAACTATTAAGATCAATGACAACATGGAGCTCAAACTCATTACCTAGAGTCCATAGATCCTATCATGACTCACTACTAATTAGATAGGTACTTAATTATATACAATGACCGTTCAACTAGCATTTTTACATACTAAATGTCTAATATCAAAACATAATAAGTGACCTATTGATTACTATGATGATCTCAGATCAAAGAAAAAATATACATTTAAATCCTTATGAGAATATCCCACTTGACAGTTCATAGGTAATATTAACCATTATAAATTCTCAGTTTGGTCAGTTCAATGATCATATCTCCATATACATCATCTGTATATATAACTTAGTAAATAAGATCTACTAATATCCATCCAATAGATACTATTACATATATATTGATATAACCGGATCATTAAAGTCCTTATTTGATGATTCTACGATTAAGAATACTTTTAGATTAAATCTTAAAGACTTGACTCTCATTATCATACTCCATTATGATGGCAAGTATATAAATTTAATCAAGGACTTATGATATTAGGATAAAAGCAATAAACAAAATATGATAACATAATTATTTGCCATGTTGTTAAACAAAGTTAATAATCACAAAATATAGGTGTTCAATCTATTACATAACGATTGGGTCGTGAACATGATTCCAACACCCCTTGGGTTGATTTAACAGCGCATGTTGTGAACATGTGTCCATATTTTTCACATTGGAAACAAATGGGGGGTAATCCTTTATACTCTACCTCCAGGAGTGCACCATCCACCAAAATTTAGGACACTAGTGACTTATCAAGGTTAATTTCCACAACCATACGAGTGTATTTGCCTCTGGGTGTAGATTTGGTATAATAATCTATCTCAATGACTGGACCAATTAATGCCCCGATCTTGCGCAGGATGCTCTTATGTTAATACTTGAGTGTAATGTCAGGCAGTTGGATCCATGCAACTACACTATGGATAATCTGTTCCTCCCCCCTAAAGTTTGGCGTCCATGATTGTAACGTAAGGTAATGCCCTAGTACAGTCCAGGGACCTCCCGTTAGGACATACTGCATATCATTGGTGCTTTCAAACTTGATCAAGAAGAAATAATTGGTTAGGTCTATGGCCTTACCAGTTCTAATGTAACTGTTACCAAACAGGACAGGTTGCAGCCAATTTTATGTCCAGTGTTGTCCTTGCACTTGTCCATTCCAGTAACGATAACAAAAGTTTTGCATGTAAAGAATTAGAAGAGTTGATTGTTACAGACTTCAAAATTTTGGATAAATGTCTTTCGATTCGGTTTCTTGGGGAATTGAGTTTTCCTGTCAATTTTGTTTATAAATGATGCTCCCAGTAGAGTAAACACTGGTTGCTGGACTTGTTTAACTATTCAATTCTATCTCACAGAAAATGAATGTGTTCTGACAGTTCTTCCATATATATTTTTAGTACTGGAAATATCCAATAGATTCCAATTCTATATTTTCCTCCACTGTTTATCCGCTTCACGATATGAATAACCCAACAGATCAACATGGCCAAGATTTAAGCTGAGGTCTACCAAACAACTTAGTAATTGTGAAGGCAGTCTAACGGTATTGGCTAAAAGCCTGTTCATTTTAATGTGCTTTTTATAGGAAATCTGAAACCCCTCTCTCTTCCTCTTCCTCGTGGAATGGGACTTTGTGTGGCTGCTGTGACCAGGAAATTTTGCAGCTTGGATACAAAAACAAATGTAACGGAGAAAGAGAGGGAGTCTATTAGCTCTGCTGTTACCAATGTTACTTGTAGCTTAGAGACAAAAGAATCGAGAGGGCGACCCATAGCCCAATGCATACTTAATGTTATCATCTCAGTTCAAATTTGAATGCCATTTTAACCCTCCAAGTTAAAGCCCGCGTCTCAGTTTCGCTGTCTTTGACCGCCTCGGTCGCAGCCCACCACCAATTTGACAATAATCACCATTTTTAACTCATTAAAACCACTCTATAACGCGTTTTATCGAACATTTCCTCCGCATGCTCTCAAAAATGAACAAACAACCACATAATATTGAAAATGGTGACGCTGACTCTGTTACTATCAGCTTCCAAGACCTCAGAGTCACTGACAGTGTAAGCATCAGCTTATGTAGCAGCACCGTTTCTGGATCCGATCACAGTATTAGTAGCAATGTAAGTAACGCGAGTATTGGTGATAGTGAAGCTAAGGAGAGTGAAAAGAGCAGTTCAAGTTACGACCCAAATGAGTATAGTTTCAGAAGCTTTTGCCCATCAAAACCCCACAATGGAAATGACATTAGATGGGACGCAATACAGTGTATTAAGGCTAAAGATGGAGACCTTGGGTTTGGATTAGGTCATTTTAGGCTATTGAAGAAACTTGGATGTGGGGATATAGGCAGTGTGTTCTTGGCAGAGTTACGAGGGATGGATTGTTTGTTTGCTATGAAGGTTATGGATAAAGGTATGTTGGCAGGAAGAAAGAAGTTGTTGAGAGCTCAAACTGAGAGATCATCCATTTTTGCCAACACTTTATTCACATTTTGAAACTGAGAAATTCTCTTGCTTATTGATGGAATTCTGCAATGGCGGGGATCTTCATATTCTACGGCAGCGACAACAAGGCAAGCATTTCGCAGAGCAGGCAGCTAGGTGAGTGCATAATTTGTAAATTTAGTTAGTTATTGTCAATTTCTGATTATGTTTTGTTATCAAGTTACTCTATTTATTTGGCCATTAATGTGGTAATGTAAATGCTTACTTTAGGGGTGCATCTTATAAGCTCTGAGGCACAAACCAAAATTTGATCTACTTCATATGAATATTTATATGCTTGACATGCGAGGGAGCAGAAACTAGGAAGTAATTTTGCTAAAATTAATGCATATTTCCTACTTCACCAAAACGGAGTCATTGTTCTTTTGGTAGGGAATAGAATTGTCAACTTCAATTTTGAAGTTTCATTTATTCTATATTGATTGTTTGAAGGACACATTGGCTTTCTTAGTGATGCCAAGTTGCTAAAAACTCCAAGAGTTTTGTCACTAACATAGTGAAACATAACTGTCATTTTGATAATTATAAGGGTGTCAATGTTTTCAGTTATAACTGATTTTAGTACGACGAGTACTGAGCGGTTGGAAGGTACCCTGCCAAAAATCCTTTGCAATGGTTAGTTGAAGCTCATATTAAAAAGATTTGCTTGTTTGCTAATTGCCATTTGCTATCATCGAAGTTCTTCGACAACTGTATCTGTTTGTTCAGGTTCTATGCCTCAGAAGTCCTTGTTGCCCTTGAGTATTTACACATGATGGGCGTTGTGTACAGAGACTTGAAGCCAGAAAATGTTTTGGTGAGGGAGGATGGCCACATAATGCTCTCAGATTTTGATTTGTCATTAAGATGCTGCGTGAGTCCCACACTTTCTCAATCAAGCACAGAACAAGTGTGCAGGATCTCTTCTTACTGCATTGAGCCATCGTGTACTGATCCAGCCTGCAAATTACCTGTTTGCGTGGAACCTTCTTGCTTGCAACCATCTTGCTTTAAACCACGAGTTTTCAACTCAAAACATGCAAAGGTGAAAAGTGACAGGCCAAACTCGACTTCGTATTCCCTTCCTGTACTCATTGCAGAACCAACTAGTGCACGCTCCATGTCTTTTGTTGGTACTCATGAGTATTTAGCGCCCGAAATAATTAGAGGTGATGGCCATGGGAGTCCTGTTGATTGGTGGACATTCGGTATCTTCTTGTACGAGTTACTTTTTGGAAGGACACCCTTTAAAGGCAACGGGAACCGGGAGACACTATTCAATGTGGTTGGTCAGCCCCTAAAATTTCCTGAAGGATCTTCTGTTAGCTTTGCTGCTAAGGATTTAATCCGAGGTTTGCTTGTAAAGGACCCACAAAAGAGATTAGGTTTCAAACGAGGTGCAACTGATATTAAACAGCATCATTTCTTTAAAAGTGTTAATTGGGCTCTCATTCGAAGTTCTCATCCTCCAGAAATTCCTAAACCAATTGACCTTTCATTTATTAATCAAACGTCCCAGTCATGCCTGGCTTCTAATGACAAGAGGGCTACAGATTCAGATAGATCTTCTGGTCCTTATTTGGATTTCGAGTTTTTCTAGTGATTTTTTCCAGGGAAATTTTACAGCTTCGTAGTTTTAAATTTGGTGTTTTGTACTCATGCCCTTTCATGTAAGTTTATCTTTTTTTTTTTATTTTCTCTCGCATCAGATCGTTCTAGTCTTTAATATTGTTGCTGTCAGGAAAATATTCGCACATAAAATATGGACTTTGCGCCCACATGAAACACGCTTTTTCTCCTAGCTTAAAGAGGAGGACAAGCGCACTGCCAACTGTTGTTGCAAAATTTGTCTTTAATCTCCAACTTCTGGTGAGCTTTTAGCCATTTACCCTTAAACATAGTTGTTTCCTAGTGTAATGTGGGCGTCAAATGGCCCTTTCTTCTTCGTTCTTTTGCTTATTCACTCTGTCTTAACTCTGCTCTAACCTTGTTATTCTCTCAGACTTTTTATGTGCAGATGGAACTTCTCTCAAGGAGATTGATATACTGAAAATCCTCTAAAAAAATTGAACTGCCACAAAACCCGTGTGATATTTGGCTCCTTATATTTTACCACTTGAAGTATAGTCTCTGGTGGCTTTGCAATCTGAAGTTCCGGCTCTATTCCACATGAAAAGAGGAGTACTTGATTCTTTTGTTGGAAGAAGTCAAACATGACTATCTTTCAAAAGCGCATTTCTCCCTACAATCATCGGTCTTCTCTTTGCTGTATCTTTCCCGGTTATCTTCATCCGCATTAAAGTAACAGAAATATAAACAACTGAAATGCATGTGTCGGAGCTTCCAACATAATGCAATAATCCCATTTTTGCTTCTTACCGACTTGAGTTGTTTAGCTTAACTGGGTTATTAGAACTTCATTTAGACTCAACTCCTTGAAGTCCATTTTCATAGTTGATACCTGTAAGGTCCCAACCGTCACAGCTCTCACTCGCCCTCAAGAATGAATGTGTTTATGAAAGATTTACTTCGTAGATGAAGTTATCCGTAAGAGAATTTGAGGTGAAATTGGACTCCTTTCTTATTCTTAACTGCGGTAATTAAATACAACGAGGAAACAAACTTTGGCTATTAACTAGGATACAATCCCGAGCCATGATGTGAATTAAATAAAATCTATAAAAAATAAAGGAATTTCATTTAATCGGTTCTCTCGGTAGCGACCTTGTTATTCCTACGCATGAACACTTGGTTTTGCAGTCGTGCAACCAACTCATGACTTTGTGCAACCGAAATATTCATGCCAACAACCAACCACTCGTCTGTTGTCCTGCATGTGTTGAATAGACTACCAAGCATATATTACTCCAGGTACTGGGGATTTTTCCTAATGACCCGAATTGATTTTCTTGGTGCAACATCTCCTCCCCTTTCAAGCGTAACCTTGTCCTCAAGGTTGACAAATTTCTCCACCATGGACTGTTTATTTTCCCAAGTGGCCTCCTCCTGAGGCAAGCCTTTCCATTTGACAAGACATTCTTCTTCATATTTGCCACCCTTCTTGATCCAACGAGTATCTAAGATGAATTCGGGCACTACAAAAATTTCACCCTCGTCATCCACAGGTGGTACTTCCATAATAGCAGCCTCCTTATCCTCTATCTTTTTCTTCAGCAAGGACACATGGAAAATTGGACGCACTCGTGACCCCTTTGGCAGTTGTAAACGATAAGCAACATTTTCTATATGTTTTTCAGCTTTATAAGGCCCATAGAAGCGATGTGCGAGCTTCTGAGAAACAAGCATGAATGTAGTCTGCTGCCGATAAGGATGAAGCTTCAAATAAACCATGTCATCAACCTCGAACTCCACATCTCTCCTTTTTTATCAGCTTGTTGCTTCATTCGATTTTGGGCTTCAGCCAAATTAGCTTTTAACTGCTTTAATAAGGCATCTTTGTCCAGCAAAGCATGATAAACTTCATGTATTGCGTTGCCCCCATCATAACTTGAAATCGGTGGAGGTGGTCTACCAAAGAGAGCTTGAAATAGAGTCATCTTGATAGACGCATGGTACGTAGTGTTGTACCATAGTTCGGCCCAAGGAAGAAATGAACTCCATCGCCAAGGATGTTGGCAAGTGTAACACTTTAGGAACTGTTCAATGCATTTGTTCACTATTTCCAATTGTTCGTCAGATTGCGGGTAATATGCGGAACTCATATTGAGTTGAGTTCTAGACATATGACAGAACTCCTGCCAGAATTTGCTTATGAAAACTGGGTCTCGCTCACTGGTTGTCGATCGAGGAATTCCATAAAGCTTGATTACTCCCTCCACAAAATTTTCAGCCACCGTTTTCGCAGTATATGGATGCACCAATGCCATGAAATGTGCACTCTTGCTCAAACGGTCCACCACCACAAAGATTGTATTTTTACCTTATGATGGAGGCAATCCTTCAATGAAATCTATAGTCACATCGTCCCAGACTTGGCACGGTATTGGTAATGGCTGAAGAAGGCCTGTTGGTGACGCCTCCACCTTAGTTCTTTGACAAATATCACAGGATGCCACATATTTTTACACATCTCTATATATGGAAGGCCAGAAACATTGTTGACACATTCTTTTGTATGTCCGCAACACACCAGAATGCCCCCTATAGGAGAGTCATGAAATTCTCGTAACAATTTTTGGACAATGTATGAGCCAAGAGGCACCACTACACGTCCATGATAATATAATAATCCATTTTTGAGAGTATATGGGTTACCTGGTTGATCCTCATCTTTTTTCTTTTTTGTCTCAATGTATGAATGGCCTCTTCCAGCTTCTTTTATCTCCCCCCAAATGTCGCTTTGACAAATCGAAATCGACTCTAAGGTTGAGCATCCAAAGACTGGTGAGAGTGCATCAACTGGAACATTTTCTTTCGCAGCTTTGTAGATAATCTCATAGTCATAACCCAAAATCTTCGACGCCTACTTCTACTGTTCAACTGTTGTAATATTTTGATTCAACAAATAATGCAAGCTTTGATGGTCAGTTTTGATGTAGAAATACCTCCCTAACAAATATGGTCGCCACATTTGGATGGCTATCACGATGGCTAGCATCTCCTTGGCATAAATCAATCAATTTTGCTTTGTTGCTTTAAGGACACGGCTCATGTAAGCCACTGGTTACCCTTTTTGTGTTAACATGAAACCAATTCCACTAGTGCTTGCATCAACTTCAATGGTAAAAGACTCTTGAAAATTGGGCATCGCCAAAGTGGGAGTTGTAGTCATGGCTACCTTCGGCTTTTGGAAAGCCTCATTTGCTTCCTGGGACCATTGATATTGTCCCTTTTTAATAAATTGGTTAGGGGCCTTGCTATCATCCCATAATCACGTACAAACCGCCAGTAATATCCTGTCAAACCAAGGAAACCACGTAGCTCTGTTACGTTAGTGGGTTTAGGCCATTCGGTCATGGCCTTTATTTTACCTTGGTCGACTTGCACTTTATTGGGAGTGATCACATGTCCAAGATAGTCAATCTCCTATTGTCTGAAAGCACATTTATTTGCCATCACATATTATACCCACTTAGTTCGAAGTATGGGCTATATGTCAACTCCCACTAGACTGACTACGTCACATTTAGTCTAAGTGATGTTAGTTCTTATCCTGGGATCTGATTACTCTATGTGTCATTGAAGACTCTCTTTATGACACATAATTGCTCTGACTAGAGACTCCTGAGTAATGACCCTGACAAGAGGCCATGGGTATCATCTCCTTCTATTAGGAGTGGTGAATCCTTTATTGGTTACCTAATTACCTTTGAGTACAAATAGCTGTACCCAATCACCACCATGAGAGCGACCTCGTCTTGAGGTAACAAGGAATGATGTCAAAGCATAGGATTTATATCTAAGATATCCTTGAGTACCTTAAGTCTAAGGATATTTGCACCATTACTATGATGAGCTTAATCATTGACATTTGATAGATTATCCATATGATAATCTCATAGCGGGTCATTCGATGAACTTACTACCCTTAGTAAGCATCTACATATTAACTCTAAACATCTCATGCTTACAGTTTATGAGATCCATTGCTTGATCAAATCAAAGAGTATAATACGTGCAAGTCTGTCTGGATTAATAATTTCCTGTCTTATTAATCCTATGACTAGGGATTGTTTAGATACTAACATAATTACACATGATAGGAATCTCATTATCATGATCTCATTATGATTTCCTTTGTGCTATGTTTTGTATCATGGACTTCATTAATTCAATTTAAGATCAATATCAATTTATATATAAACAAATATTAAATCATTGAGAAAATGCCTTTCTCTTTATTAATCAAAATAAAGTTTGTACAAAAGTGTTAAAGGTGATTGCCTTTAGAGCACTATTCTAACAATCTCTTACTTGCACTAAAGCCAATCGCCTTTGTATCTAATACCATAGGCGAGTACACAAGAATCAAATTTGTCTTGAGGAAGTAGCTTAGTTAGAGGATCAGCAATGTTCTGATCTGTGGGCACTCTCTTTATCTTCACATCACCTCTATCAATTATCTCCCTGATCAGGTGATATCTTTTGAGTACGTGCTTGGACCTCTGATGAGACCTTGGTTCCTTGGCTTGAGCAATATCCCCTTTGTTGTCACAGTACAACAATATTAGGTCTACTATGCTAGGAAGCACTTCAAGTTCCATGACGAACTTCTTGATCCAAACAGCTTCTTTTACTACTTTTGCAGTTGCAATGTACTCTGACTTAGTCATCGAATCTGCAGTCATCTCTTATTTGGAACTCTTCCAACTGACTGCTCCATCATTAACTGTGAAAACATAACCTGATTAGGATTTGGAGTCATCTTGGTCAGATTGAAAACTGGCATCCATATGCCCTCTCACTATAAGATCTCCATTTCCATATATCAAGAATACATCCTTAGTCCTTCTTAAGTACTTTAGGATATTCTTGATAGCCACCTAGTGACATTCACCAGGATCTGATTGATATCTGCTAGTAACACTTAGAGCACATAATATATCGGGTCTTGTACATAACATAGCATACATGATTAATCCTATTGCTTAATTATACGGGATCATACTCATGTGAGTCCTCTCATATTACGTCCTGGGACATATAGATTTTGAGAGTTTTATCCCATGAGTTATAGGAAGAAGCCCTCTATTGAATTGCTCCATGCTAAACCTATTTAACACTTTATCTATGTATGTTGACTGTGAAAGACCTAGCAACTTCTTTTATCTATCTCTATAGATCTTTATTCCCAATATATAAGTTGCTTTTCCAAGGTCTTTCATGGAAAAAATTATTTTGACTGATTGTAAACTTAAGATATCATTTCCCATTAGTAATATGTTGTCCACATGTAACAAAAGGAATATGATAGCACTCCCACTAACCTTCTTGTACATACAAGGTTCATCAAGATTTTGTGAGAAACCAAACTCAATTGTCTCATCAAATTAGATGTTCTAACTCCTAGATGCTTGCTTCAATCCATAAATATATTTTTGAAGCTTGCATGTCTTTTTGCCATCTTTGGATACGAATCCCTCCGGTTGTATCATATACACATCCTCAACTAGGTTTCCATTTAGGAAAGTTGTCTTCACATCCATCTGCCATATTTCACAATCATAATGAGTAGTAATGGCTAGGAGTATTCTAATAAATTTAAGCATGGCTATGGGGCTAAAAGTCTCGTCATAGTCAAATCCTTATCTTTGATGATAACCTTTAGCGATTAGCCTCGCTTTATAAGTAATCACATTACCTTCCATGTCGATTTTCTTCTTGAAAATCCACCTGCACCCTATGAGTTTTAACCCTTTTGGTGGGTCAACCAAAGCCTATACTTAGTTTTCATACATGGAATCCCATTCGGACTTCATGCTTGAAGCCATTTTTCATATTCTGAACTCCTCAAAGCCTCTTCATAGGTTGTAGGCTCATCGTCCTCTATAAACAATACGTCATTGTGTTCGCTTACGAGAAATCCATATCTCTCTGGAACATTGCGTATCTTACTTGACCTAAGAACATTCTATATGTCAGAAGGTTCAATTGTTGTCTCATCTCTGTGAACAACAATTTCGGGTTCAAGCAATTGATCTGCATCTGTTTGAGCATCATGAACTTCATTAAGTTTAACTTTGCTCCCATTGTCTTCTCTTACAAGAAACTCTCTCTCTAAAAAAACATTCTTTGAGATAAACACCTTTTGCTCTAAAGCATTATTGAACTGATATCCAATTGTTTGTTTAGGATATTTTATAAACAGACATTTATCATATTTGCTTCAAGCTTGTCTGATTGAATCCGCTTTACATAAGCCTAACAACCTTAAACTTTCATATGAGAAAGATAGAGTCTTTTATTAGTCCATATCTTATATCGAGTAACTTCAACTGCCTTTAAATGGACTCTATTTGTCATATAAACAACAGTCTCAAGTGTGAAACCCCAAAAGGATTTCGGTAGATTTACTAAGCCCATTATTGACCTTACCATGTCTAACAAGGTTTGGTTTCTCCTTTTAGCGACACCATTATGTTACGGTGTGTAAGGTGGAGTCCACTAGGATACTATCCCATTATCTCCGAGATAAGTTAGAAACTCCTCGTTAAGTATTCACCACTTCGATCTGATCAAAGTGTCTTAATACTTCTACCGAGTTGTTTCTCTACTTCATGTCTAAATTATTTGAACATTTCAAATGCTTCAGACTTGTATCTTATTAGATACAGATACCTATATCGTGAATAATCATCAATAAAAGTAATGAAGTATATAACACCACCTCTGGCATGAATGGGCATCGGACCACATACATCAAAATATATTAGGTCTAGCAACCCATTCACTCGTTCACCCTTTCCTTTAAAAGGTTATTTAGTCATTTTGTCTAACAAACAAGATTCACATGTGTCATATGATGCATAATTAAATGACCCTAAGCTACCACACTTGTGCAGCTTAATGATACGTTTCTCACTTATATGGCCAAGTTGACAATACCATAAGTAAGATGATTTTAATTTATCTCATTTTTGTCTTTTATTGTCATTGATATTTAAAATTGGATTACACATACCTCATATGTAAATTCCATTGCACAATTTAGTAGTACCATACAACATTTCATTCAACTTAATTGAACAACCATTGCTTGAAAAAGTTAAATGAAATCTTGCTTTATTAAGACATGAAATAGATACAATGTTCTTTGTCACAACGGTTACATAAAAGCAATTATCCAAAATTAACTCTAGCCCACTAGGAAGATACAAAACATATGTACTTACGGTTAATGCAGTAACTCTTGCTCCATTTCCACACATAGGTCCATCTCTCCCTTCTTGAGCAGTCTACTATCCCTGAGACCTTGCATCAACACATATGTGTGAGCCACATCTGGTATCTAATACCTAAATGTTATGATAAAAAATATTATTAACCTCAATGACAAATATCATACTTGAAGTAGATGGTGGGGCATTTAATGCCTTTTCTGCTTCAGTGACTCCAGATAAGCTTTGCAGTTCCTCTTCCAATGTCCTTCCTTGTTGCAATAGAAGCATATCTCCTTTGATATTGTCTCCTTCTCCTTCTTCTTGGCTACACCTCCCACTAACTTTTTAGATTTCGTCTTCTTCTTTTGGTTCTTCTTATAAGAACCAGAAGAAGAGTCCACCAGTATTATAGCCTTTTTGTCTTTCTTGACAGTTTGCTCAGCTGTTTTGAGCAGATTAATCAGCTCAAGTATTGATATGGATATTTAGTTCATCAGATAATTAAGTACAAATTGTGAATAACTATCGGTCAAACTAGTCAGAATTAAGTCTATACTTAATTCATGATTCATTATAAAACCCAAACTGCCTAATCTCTCAATATATCCATACATCTCCAGTGTAGATCTTCAGTGTATACTACACTGGAGATGTTCCCTTAACCATCTTAGAACGAAAAAGCAACCTCGAGGTCTCGAACTTTTCAGACCGAGTTTGCTTATCAAACAGTTCCCTCAGATGGTAGACTATGGTATGAGCATCCATAGCCACATGCTGCTTTTGCAGTTTTGGTGACATAGAGGCCGACATTATACAGGTAGCCAGCTCACTATCATCCAGTAGCTTCTTGTAAGCTTTTTGATCCTCATCAGATGCAACGGCAGTAGGGGGATCAGGAAGTGGTTCATCTAAGATATATCCTAGTTTCTCAGATTTGAGAACAATTCTCAAATTCTGTAGCCAATCCAAGAAGTTTGGTCCCATGAGTTTTTTTGGAATCTAATAGAGAGCGTAGGTTCGCACTAAATAAAGACATCGTGGCAATTCAATAACTTAAAAGAACGAGAGAAAGTGTTAGAATGTACACTAATGCATATCGATAAGGACTTTAATCACATGCATTATAGGTCCCACTATTCTTATTCAAATCCATAACCCTCACTATGAATTCGAGAAAACTTAGTTTTCTTAATGGGTCGATATCCGATATCACTAAGAATGACCTTAGATTTGCCCAACAAGCCATCTTAGGTCAATCAATAGGTATCATTCATACCAATTACATTCAGTTATGCAACTATCGACTTTTACCATCAACTGTTGATTTAGCACACTCATTGGGTTATTAACTCTTGATTTATATACATCCCATGTATATTACCCAACGTCATCTCTATCCACGTCGACCTTGGGTTTGCCCAACAAATCAATGCTTCCAGTTAAGACCAACCCATTAATCCAAAAATCTAATTTCCATAGTTTGAACATATTCATGTAGAGTGGGCTTGGGTTTGCATAACAACTCAACTCTAAAAGAACTCTGGTTCTTGCCATATCAATTGAAGGCATAAGTCCTAATATTTAGTTGAGGGACTTGTTCTTTGGTCTCATCAATGCTTAGATGATCTTGTATATATATATCACATATATATATTCAGATTATGGACAAGTCAATTTAATTAAGCTTATGTCCATAACAACCATTAAAATGCATCTAATGCATGTATCATACAAAGGAGGTTTAATTTAGGCTGTGACTTGATTATGCATCTAAAGTTCGTGATTCGATTCAACTCTTGACCCGAATCGGGTACTAAGAGTTAGTCTCGGCTAATTCGAATGATGAATGTTATTCGATTAAGAACCCTAAAATTTAATTATTTTGATGTTCAAATTAAACACCTTAATCCTTATATATATGCCTTTTTTCTAGTCATAATAGAAATGTTATGCTTTACTTGGATTAATTCTAAATTAATCCCTAGTGTTTCAAAATTCTCATACATCAATTAGTCATCTATAATGTCCCTAGGTCATCTAAAATTTGTCTAAACAATTTCTGCACAAGTCAAAATTATCTTGACAGCAAAAATTGTAAAGATAAATAAGTTAACCTATTAGACACTAAAGGGACCGATTCGGTGTTTAGAAAATTTTCGAAACCCTAATTTCAAACACATGTATTAAGCATGGAATTACCATCAAAGTAATACATTTTTTATCACATAAGAACTTTATTAAGGTCTTATAACCGAAATACATACACTATTAGTCATTAAGTAAGTTAACTCCATCAACTTTCAAAACGTTGACCAATGTTGACTTTGACTTGATTTAATAATTGAATCATATTCAATTAATTATGGAAAAATTCTAGAGTCTTATACACATTATAAATGTGTCTAATAGAAAATTCCAGAGCCTAATTCTTAGGAATTATTTATTAATAAATTGGAATTGACTAGCATATCACATATGTATGACACTTGTCATATAACTTCTAACACTAGTCAAACTTTACATCATGCATGCATAAGGTAATCACTTTAACAACAAGTTTCATGCATCTCATACACGTGGCAACATCTCTTCTTGCATGTGCATACATAAAATTCGTAAATTTTTTTTATAAAAATTAATATGGAATTTACAAGCATGCATGTTCGTCATATTTCCAAAATTTCCCATAACTTCATACATGCATCAGGCTGAAACTAAATTCGTAATAAAATAGCAAATGACATTCAATTGCATTTTCCTTTGACAAAAACATAACATAACACCTTATAAACATCTTGTGAAAGAAAATAAGAAAAAATTTTTTTCTATAATTATTAAAAAATTTTCAAAATCAACATATGCATTCAGTTTTCCCGAAATTCCCAGAAACCAACATATGAACAGTCTGGATATTAATTCGAAATAAAATGGCAAATGACATCTAATTGCAATTTCCTTTAACAAAAACATGATATAAAATCTTATAAAACATTTCTGAGAAAGAAAATCAGAAAAACAATTTTTATACAATTTACACGAATTATTCCAAATCAACATGCATGTTAGTTACAACCCACTTTGCTCATGTTCAATACATCATCTAATACATGCATAAACTTGCTCTGATACCATTGTTGGGGTTTGCTATGGATGCATGCATCACATGTATGAGATTGCAACATAAGTTTCGGAATCTAGCTTCCTATCACATGATAACTCGGAAAAGCCAGAATGAGACATGCATACATAAAAATATATAAGAACATGAAATATAAAACTGTTTACCTTTTGTTTATCCTCCTTTCTTATTTCTTCTCCTTGTTTAGGTTGTTACAAACACCAAACCCTTCCTTGATCACTTAAGAACATGCAAAGATCAAGAAGAAACAATGTGTAAGGGAACACCAAACTAAATGAGTTCAAGTAGATGCTTAAAATGAAAAGAAAGATCAAGACTCTTATTGCATGCACTTTGATTCATGCAACAATTGCATAAATTGCATGAACAAGACTCAAGACATCTCTGTCTCACTCTAGAACTCTTCTAAAGCCTTTATCCTCTCACTAAAGTGTGTAAGAAGGGGTTAGACTCTTGTGTACATAAGTGCAGAAGTCACTTATTTACTCATTCGTGCCTTAGCCTATGAGCCATTATCGTGGCCTACTTAAAAATAGTCATACACACTATGTTTTTCATCTTATCTTTTATGCATGTGACCCTTAAGTTCCTGATTATTTTAGGCGCTTGAATTAATTATTAGTTCAAGCAAATCATGGATGATTTTATGCTACTTGAATTAACTCTTAATTCAAGCAAATCATGAAAGGTTTCATGAAGCCAATTTACCGGAATATTAGTGGATTAACATATGAACTCTTTGATAGTTAATTATCCAACTTACGAACCTTTTCATAGATAATTACCGTGCAATTCATCCTTTCATCATACTATACCCCACTTGGTTCGGAGTATGAGCTATGTGTCAACTCACATTAGACTGACTACGTCACATTTAGTCTAAGTGATATCAGTTCTTGTCCTGAGATCTCATTATTTAATGTGTCATTGAACACTCTCTTCATAACACATAACTGCTTTGGCCAGAGACTCTTGAGTAGCGACCCTTACAACAGGCCGAGGGTATCATCTCTTTCTATCAGGAGTGGTGAATCCTTTATTAGCTACCTAATTACCTTCTAATATCAATAGTTGTACCTAATTACCACCCTAAGAACGACCTCGTCTTAAGGTAAAAAGGAATGATGTTAAAGCATAAGATTAGTATCCAAGATATCCTTGAATGCCTCAAATCTAAGGATATTTGTACCATTGCTATGATGAGATTAATCATTGACATTCGATAGATCATACATCATTGCGGGTTATTCGATGTACTTACTATCCTTAGTAAGTATCCACATATTAACTCTAAATATCTCATGCTTACAGTTTGTAAGATCCACTGCTTGATCAAATCAAGGAGTATAACATGTGCTAGTCTGTCTGGATTAATAATGTCTTGTCTTATTAATCCTATAACTAAGGATTATTTAGATACTAACATAATTGCACTTGATAGGAATCTCATTATTATAATCTCATCATGATTTCCTTCATGCTATGTTTTTTATCATGGACTTCATTAATTCGATTTAAGATCAATATCAATTCATATATTAACGAATATCAAATTAATGAAAAATATCTTTCACTTTATTAATCAAAATAAAGTTTGTACAAAAGTATTAATAGTGATTGCCTTTAGAGCACTACTCTAATAATCTCCCACTTGCACTAAAGCCAATAACCTTTGTATCTAATACCATAAGCGAGTACACAAGAATAAAATTTTATCTAAGGAAGTGGCTTGGTCAAAGGATCAGCGATGTTATGATCTGTGGGAACTCTCTCAATCTTTACATCACCTCTATCAATTATTTCCCTAATTAGGTGATATCTTCTGAGTATGTGCTTGGACCTCTGATGAGACCTTAGCTCTTTGGCTTGAGCAACAGTACAACAATATTAGGTCTACTATGCTAGGAACCACTCCAAGTTCCATAACGAACTTCTTGATCCAAACAGCTTCTTTTCCTACTTTTGTAGCTGTAATGTACTTCGACTCGATCATCGAATCTACAGTCGTCTCCCATTTAGTGTGAAAACATAACATGACTGGGATTTGGAGCTATACTGCTCAGATTGAAAACTGGCATCTATATGCCTACTCACTACTAGATCTTCATTTCCCTATATCAAGAATACATCCTTAGTCCTTCTTAAATACTTTAGGATATTCTTGACAGCTACCCAGTGACCCTCACAAGGATCTGATTGATATCTGCTCGTAACAATTAGAGCATATGATATGTCAGGTCTTGTATATAACATAGCATATATGATTGATCGTACTGTCGAAGCATACGGGATCATACTCATGCGAGTCCTCTCATCTTATATCTTGGGACACATAGATTTCGAGAGTTTTATCCTATGAGTCATGGGAAGAAACCCTCTCTTGGACTACTCCATACTAAACTGATTTAGCACTTTGTCTATGTATGTTGACTGTGAAAGAACTAGCAACTTCCTTGATTTATCTCTATAGATATTTATTCCCAATATATAAGTTGCTTCTCCAAAGTATTTCATGGAAAAATTTTGGGACAGCCAAATTTTGACTGATTGCAAACTTGAGACATCATTTCCCATTAGTAATATGTCATCCACATATAACACAAGGAATATAATAGCACTCCCACCAACCTTTTTGTACACATAAGGTTCATCAGGATTTTGTGAGCAACCAAGCTCTTTGACTGTCTCATCAAATCAGATGTTCCAACTCCTAGATGATTGCTTTAATCCATAAATGGATTTTTGAAGCTCACATGCCTTTTTGCCATCTCTGGATATAAAGCCCTCAGGTTGTAGCATATGTACATCCTCAACTAGGTTTCCATTTAGGAAACCTGTCTTCACATCCATCTGCCATATTTCATAATCATAACGAGTAGCAATGGCTAGGAGTATTCTAATGGATTTAAGCATAGCTACGGGGCTAAATGTCTTGTCCCTTTGTCTTTGAAGATCACCTTTAGTGACTAGCCTCACTTTATAGGTAATCACAATATCTTCCATGTCAATTTTCTTCTTGAAAATCCACTTGCACCCTATAGGTTTTAACCCTTCGGGTCAACCAAAGTCCATACTTGGTTTTAATACATGGAATCCATTTCAGACTTCATGGCTTGAAGTCATTTTTCATATTCTAAACTCTTCAGAGCCTCTTCATAGGTTATAGGCTCATCGTCCTCTATGAGCAATACGTCATTGTTTTCACTTACGAGAAATCCATGTCTCTCTAGGACATTGCATATCCTACTTGACCTATGAACTTTTTATTAGTTAGAAGGTTCAACTTTGTCTCATCTCTATGAATGACAATTTTAGGTTTAGGCAATTGATCTACATCTGTTTAAGCATCATGAACTTCATCAAGTTCAACTTTGTTCCTATTGTCTTCTCTTAGAAGAAACTCTCTCTAAAAAGACAGCATATTTTGAGACAAACACCTTTTGCTCTAAAGCATTACAAAACTGATATCCAATTATTTCCTTAGGATATCCTATAAATAGACATTTATTATATTTCGCTTCAAGCTTGTCTGATTGAAGCCGCTTCACATAAACCGGATAACCCTAAACTTTCATACGGGAAAGATAGAGCCTTTTGTTAGTCCATATCTCATATGGAGTAACTTCAACTGCCTTTGAAGGGACTCTGTTTGTCACATAAACAGCAGTCTCGAGTGCATAACTCCAAAAGGATTTTAGTAGATCTGCTAAGTCCATCGTCAACCTTACCATGTCTAATAAGGTTTGGTTTCTCCTTTCAGCCACACCATTATGTTGTGGTGTGTAAGGTGGAGTCCACTGGGATATTATCCTATTATCTCTGAGATAAGTCAGAAATTCCTCGTTTAAGTATTCACCACCTCAATCTGATCGAAGTGTCTTAATACTTCTACCGAGTTGTTTCTCTACTTCATGTATAAATTGTTTGAACATTTCAAATGCTTCAGACTTGTATCTCATTAGATACACATACCTGTATGGTGAATAGTCATCAATAAAAGTAATGAATTACACAAAACTACCTCTGGCATGAGTGGACATAGGACCACATACATCAAAATGTATTAGGTTTAATGACTTATTTATTCATTCACCTTTTCCTTTAAAAGGTAATTTAGTCATCTTGCCTAACAAGTAAGATTCACATGTGTCATATGATTCATAATCAAATGACCCTAGGCTACCATTTTTATGTATCTTAATCATGCGTTTCTCACTTATATGGCCAAGTTGATAATGCCATAAGTAAAATGATTTTAGGTTATCTCATTTTTGTCTTTTATTGTCATTGATTTAAAATTAGATTGGACATATCTAATATTTAAATTCCAACACACAATGTAGCAATACCATACAACATTTCATTCAACTTAATTGAACAACCATTGCTTGAAAAAATTAAATGAAATTTGCTTTTTTAAGACATGAAATAGATATAATGTTTTTAGTCATAACAGGTACATAACAGCAATTTTCCAAAACTAACTCTCGCCCACTAGGAAGATACAAAACATATGTCCCTACGGCTAATACAGCAACTCTTGCTCCATTTCCCACACATATGTCCACCTCTCCCTTCTTGAGCTGTCTACTATCCCTGAAACCCTGCATATCAACACATATGTGTGAGCCACATCTAGTATTTAATGCCTAAATGTTATAATTAAAAATAGTATTAACCTCAATAACAAATATCATACCTGAAATAGACAGTGGGGCATCTAATGCCTTCTTCTGCTTCAGTGACTCCAAATAAGCTTTGCAATTCCTCTTCCAATGTCCTTCCTTGTTGTGATGGAAGCATAACCCCTTTGGTGTTGTCTCCTTCGCCTTCTTCTTAGTTACACGCCCCACTAGCTTCTTGAACTTCTTCTTCTTCTTTTGGTTCTTTTTTGAGAACAAAAAGTAGAGTCCACCAGTATGACAGCCTTATTATGTTTCTTGACAGTTTACTCAGTTGTTTTAAGCAGATTAATCAGCTCAGGTATTATAGTGGATATTTGGTTCATCTGATAGTTAAGCACAAACTGTGAATAACTATTAGTCAAACCAGTCAGAATTAAGTCTATACTTAATTCATGATCTATTATGAAGCCCAAAGTGGCTAACTCTCAATGTATCCATTCATCTTCGACGCATACTACAATGGAGATGATCCCTTAGCCATCTTAGAATAGAAAAGCAACCTCAAGGTCTAGAACCTTTCAGACTGATCTTGCTCAGCAAACAATTCCCTCAGAAGGTCGACTATGGTATGCGCATCTATAACTTCATATTGCTTTTGCAATTCTGGTGACATAACGGCTAGCATTATATAGCTAGCCAACTTACTATCATCTAGTAGCTTCTTATAAGCTTTCTAATCTTCATCAGATGCATCGATAGCAGGGGGATTGGGAAGTGGTTCATCTAGGACATATCTTAGCTTTTTGGATTTGGGAACAATTCTTAAATTCCGTAGCCAATCCAAGAAGTTTGATCCCGTGAGTTTGTTGGAATCTAATAGGGAGCATAAGTTCACACTAGAAGACATCGTGACGATTCAATAACCTAGAAGAACAAGAGAATGTGTTAGAATGTACATTAATGCATATCGGTAAGGACTTTAATCACATGCATTATAGGTCCCATTATTCTTATTCCAATCCATAGCTCTCACTACGACTTTTATCAAACTTATAGTTTTCTTAATGGGTAGATATCCAATATCACCAAGAATGACCTTAGGTTTGCCCAACAAGCTATCTTAGGTCAATCGGTAGGTATCATTCATACCAATTGCATTCAGTTATGCAACTATTGACTTGTGCCATCAACTGTTGATTTAACACACTCATTAGGTTATCGACTCTTGATTTATATACATCCCATGTATATAACCCAACTTTGCCTCTATCCTTGTTAACCTTGGGTTTTCCTATCAAATCAACACTTCCAGTTAGGACCAGCCCATTAATATGAAAAATTAATTTCCATGGTTTGAACATATTAGTGTAGAGAGGGCTTGAGTTTGCCCAACAACCTAACTCTAAAAGAACTCTAGTTCTTGCCATATCAATGGAAGGTGCAAGTCCTAATATTTAGTTGAGGGATTTGTTCTTTGGTCGCATCACTACTTGGATGATCTTGAATATGTATATCATATATATACATTTAGATTATGTACAACTCAATTAAATTGAGCTTAGGTCCATAACTACCCTTAAAATGCATCTAATGTATGTATCACATAAAGGAGGTTTAATTTAGTTTGTGACTTGACTATGCATCTATAGTTTGTGATTCAATTCAACTCTTAAATCTAATCGGGTACTAATGTTAGTCTTAGCTAATCCGAATTATGAATGTGATTTGATTAGGAACCCTAAAATTAATTATTTTGATGTCCAAATTAAACACTTTAATCCTTGTATATATACCCTTTTTCTAGTCACACTAGAAATGTTATTCTCTACTTGGATTGATTCTAAATTAATCCCCAGGGTTTCCAAAATTCTCATACATCAGTTAGTCATCTATAATATCCCTAAGTCATCTCAAATTTACCTAAACAATTTGGGCACAAGCCAAAATTATCATGACTGCCAAAATCGTCAAGATAAATAAGTTAACTTATTAGACACTAAAAGGACCGATTTGATGTTTGGAAAATTTCCAAAGCCCTAATTTCAAGCACATGCATTAAGCATGTTATTACGATCAAAATAATACATTTCTTATCACATAAGAACTTTATTAAGATATTACAACTGAAATACATAAATTATAAGTTATTAAGTAAGTTAACTCCATCAACTTTTAAAAAGTTAACCAATATTGACTTTGACTAAATTTAATAATTGAATCAAATTCAATTAATTTTGGAAAAATTCCAGATTCTTATACATATTCTAAATGTGTCTAATAAAAAATTCCAGGTCCTAATTCTTAGGAATTATTTATTAATAAATAGGAATTAGTTAGCACATCACATGTGTATGACAATTGTCATATTATTTCTAACATTAGTAAAATATTACATCATGCATAAGATAATCACTTTAACAATAAGTGTCATGCATCTCATACACGTGGTAAGATCTCACCTTTCATGTGTATGCATAAAATTTATAAAAATTAATAAAGAATTCACAAGCTTCCATGTTCATCACATTTCCAAAATTTCCAAGAACTTCATACATGCATTAGGCTAAAACTAAATTCATAATAAAATAGCAAATGACATTCAATTGCATTTTCTTTTTTATAAAAACATATCATAACATCTTATAAACATTTTTGTGAAAGAAAATAAAAAAAGTTTCTAGAATTATTAAGAAATTTTCAAATTCAGCACATGCATTCAGTTTTCCTGAAATTCCCAGAAACCAACATATGAATACTATAGACATTAATACGAAATAAAATAGAAAATGACATTCAATTGCAATTTTCGTTAACAAAAACATAATATAACATCTTATAAACATTTTTGTGTAAGAAAATAAGAAAACAATTACTACAATTTACACAAATTATTCCAAATCAACGTGCATGTCAGTCACAAGCCAGCAAACACTTTGTACATGTTCAATACATCATCTAATCCATGCATAAAATTACTCTAAAACCACTATTTGGTTTGTTATGGATGCATGAATCACATACATAAGAGTGTAGGGAAGTGTTAGAATCTAGATTCTGACACCATGACAACCCAAAAGACACATAATCGTATATGCATGCATGGATAGGTAATGAATATGAAATATAAAACAATTTTACCTTTTGTTTCTCCTTTTTTGTTTCTTCTCCTTGTTCGGGTTGTTGCAAAAACGAAAACCTTCATTGATCACCCAAGAACACACAAAGATTAAGAAAAAACAATGTATAAGGGTGATTTTAGCACCAAACTAGATGAGTTCTATTAGATGCTCAAAATGATAGAAGATAGATCAAGACTCTTATTGCCTACACTTTGATTCATGCAACAATTGAAAAAATTCCAAGAACAAGGCTATTAATACCTCTTTCTCACTCTAGAACTTTTCTATAGTGCTTATGCTCTCACTTGAGTGTGTAAAAGTGGTAAGACCTTATGTAAATAAGTGAAGAACTCATTCATGTACTCAATTGTACCCTTTATCGCAATCATGGCTTATTTAAAAAATAGGCTCGCCTTCGGCCACACACTCTATGTTTTTCATTTAATCTTTTATTCCTGTGACCCTTAGGTTCCCAATTATTTTAGGCATTTGAATTAACTCTTAATTCAAGCAAATCATGAAGTGTTTCATGATGCTAATTTTTTCGGATCGCGTATGGCCCAAGTATTCACAATACGCTGCGGAAAAGACCATACGACAATATAATGTATAACCGAAAACATACAAGATGTGCAAAATACCTTTTCTTTTGACACGGATTGGTGGTTGTTTTTCAGATTTGTAGACACTGCTACTCACGAATGTCCTCTACCGGTATCCACACGAGGATGCACGATCTGGGCTGCGGCTATCGTGTGCTAGCACGTCCTGAAAC
>JAOTAY010000191.1:5028846-5039335 GCA_025629805.1 Erythroxylum baracoense | reverse complement strand
TGTTCCAAACCATACCTAAAAGAAGCATATTTGATGTTTAACCAATTCCCATGTTCCAGTTTTTCCAACTCTATTTTTAGGTCAGTTTTGTATGACAATTATGACCTAGAAAATGATGTATTTAGGCAAAACCTTCTTCTAAACAAATGTTCCTATATGTCTTAAGTTTCATACGAAACAAAAACCAATCAATTTGGGTGATGCTTCCATGAGTTATGTTCAAAAACTCACAGACTGTGTATGTTCAAAAATTTGGCTAGTGCATGATTGAAGAATTAGTGCGCTCTAACTTGTAAAACTCATATCTCTCAATCAAAAAATTACAAACTTTATACCAATAGAAAAATAATAGAATAAGATACAACTTCTATGAAGAAAACTTTATTTGATTTGGCCTAAATCAATGTAGTTTATTCGATAAAAATAGGACACAATTTCAGTTAAGGGTAGTGCTGCAACCTATTCCAGAACTCAAATACAAGATAAATTTCGAAATCCTTAAAGACAAAATTAAAATTTGATTCCTTCATGAAAATTGTAGCCATATGTCTCTAGTCTAATCTGAATCAAAAATCATTCCATTTGGATATATAGAGGTCAAGATATGGCTAAAATACTGATGCCTATTTAGTAGAACCTCTACAACTAACATATTCCAGCACACCTTAAACACCATTATTGTCACAACTAATCCATCCTTAAACAATCACCAAATATTACTATCAAAGCAAAACATAAAGAACAACATGTTACTTAATTTTTTTAGGTCAAAACCTCCTCAATCTTCAAGCTAACTATCCCTCCAAGTAAGCAAGGACAAGGTATATTCCAAGAACAAGATGAAGACAACTAGATTTTGGAGTGGCTAGGTGTGAGATTTTGGGCAAAATTCAAAGTGCTAGGGTTATGTGTGTGTGAGTCAGTGGTGAGGGAGATAGAGAGGGTAAATGTAACAAGAACAAAAGCAAAATAGTCTTTCAAGTGGGGAAAAATCGTGGGTGGAGGTGTGTGGAGAGAATATGGACACTTGCCATGACACTTGTCATACTAAGATCCAAGCCATATGTCTCATCCTTCAACTATCAATTGTCACTTAATGTTTGGTCCATTTGTCACTCAACTATACCACCATTTGTCACCCAATTAGCTAGCCATTTGTCACCCAATTAGCTAGCCATTTTTCACTTATTTCCAGTGCTACGTGTCACCATTTCATAGGCCTAACCAACCTAAATTTCCATATATCAATTGGTCTTACCATTTAACATTTTTCCTAGACTAAATGCATATAATGCTCCATCAATCACCCAATTGTAACAATAAATTCCAATTCACTAATTTTAATCTATCCAAAAAAAAATTCTAGACATAAATAACACACAATCTTGCAATCACATCATACTTACTTAAAATCTTTCATAACCCAGAATTAGTCAATTGAGTGCATATACTATCTTTGTAATGTGTACCAAAATACAATTGGTGTATGAATGATAATGTTATGCATGTATATGCAACGTTTGATCTAGGATTCTAACCCTAAGCAAGTTCAGGAGATCGGATGTTACAGCCTTAGCCCTTACAAGGTCAACTAGTTGCTACCACCACCCCTGTTAGTTACCCATTCTGAGTTCATCCACTTCAAGAAACAGTTTAGTATTATGATTTCGCAACTTGTCATGTCACATCTTTAATGTTATACACAGATTCACATATATCAAACTTAATCTTCCTACATTTACTGAATTTTGTGCAAAGTACGTCTATTGTTGTTCAAATGCTTTCCTGGAGCTAAATCGTGGACAAATTGAATAAAGATCACTTTTTCACATCAGAAGAGTAAGAGTACAAATGTCATTTAAGGTAATGAAACGAAACATTTCTTGTGGATGATGAAGTTTTACTTATCAATAGTTTCAAGAGTTGCAATTTTCAAGAGATAATGGTTGTCTAAAAAGTCTATAAAACTCACATGCTTATAGCTAATGGAGCTCTACCAAGTGGGAGAAAAGGTACTTGGAGAAACAAGAACACAAAAGGCCAAACCAATTAACAACGTAAAATAAATTCAGTTTCAACGATACTAAGAATGCCTAAATTATTTATCTTAATCCCCAGATTATTTGTGAATTGGGGAAATTAATTTACTACAAATTAACCATATATTTACAATATAGATATGGTTATGATAGTCAACCCAATTCCGTATTTGTACACAAATGCAAGGAATAAACCCATTTAACCATTGACCAAAAGTTCTAAAAGCAGGTTACAATGCTAGAAACATGAAGACATGAGTAGATATTAAGAGACGCCACTTACCGATCTCCCCATTTCTCATGTTTACTAAGTTGATTCAGAACTTCAATCTCTATCATTGTAGCACCACGATATTTCTTAATTCCACGAACAATTTTTATGGCAACCATTTCCTTCCTCTCTTTGTCCCAACATTCTAAAACTTGGCCAAAGGTGCCTACATATATAGAAAAGAATATATGATGCTTGAAGAATGTGAATTCACAAACAGCGATTAGCCTTCAATTCAACAGATTTTGATACATTCACCCATTTTGCTGTGAATCTTATCTGCAAACACGTAATGGGCAGTGAGATCCCATCTCTATAAAAGTCACCATCTTTCTTTCTATCCAAACAATTGACTAGTTGTCGCTACTTAGGGAAAGAATTGAAAAAGAACCCACCAAATTAACAAAGAGATATGAAAGGATTGAGTGAAAATTAATTATTTTCGTTAAATTACCCAAACTATACGATAAATGGATACCTGAAAAATGCAGCAAAGATGATGTATTGATGAGAGGTTGGAACATGAGGATGAGGCTGGAAGGCGACGGCTGGAACATAATGAGGAGGAACTGGAAACGCAAGGAGGATGCTAGAGGAGGCTCGAGATGCAAGAGAGGAGGTCGTTGGAGAACAGTGGAAATGCTAGAGAGTATGATGGTGGAGGAGACTGGAAACTCGAGAGAGGAAGACTGTGGAGAGGAGGCTGGAAAGGCGAAATAGAGGACAGTGGAGGAGGCTTCAGAGGTGTGAAAGAGGAGGACACTAGAGGAGAAAGTCGATATTAGATTTCATAAATGATAAACTGTCATTGTTTTCCCATAAACATTGGATTTCCCGACGTAACATACAATCCGTCGTGAAAAGTGCAACTTTTAGCAACGAAATCGTCTAACGGTCGCAAAAAATTGCTACTTCTACAATGAACTCAAAGAAACATCATGAAATGGGTGATTTAGAGGACAATTAATTATTGCGTCACTAAATGTTTGCCTTTTTGCAACGTCTTTGTTTTTTGTTGCGAATAGCTACCTTTTGGCTTTAATTTTTTCTTCGTTGTTAAAGAAATCATTGCAGATTATCCACTCTGTTGTAAAGTACCAGGAAAAAAGATACACGTAACTTCGATCATCTCCAAGGGAAATAGCCTGCCTCAAGATCTTACAAAGAAATCTTAATTGGAAGTACCAATCGTAAGTATATGTTAACGGATGACCTATCTGAAGATGTCTCAGATGATAAGACTTATGATTCTTTAGACCTAACAATTCCTCTAATCTCCGTTAAATATCTTATACAAGTTCAAAAACTCAAAGCCCTTCGAGGCACGGTAAACTTCCAAACCATGTTATTAGAAACAGAGCTTTTATTATTAGATTCCCTACGTTGGAGATATGCAAGAAAATCCTCACGTCAGGGCCATTCTTTGTTTTTAGTCTCTATCTTCACATAGAGAAATGGAATTCAGATTTTAGTGTCGTTACTATAAAGATCACCTCTACTGTTTTTCGAATTAGGCTTAACTGGAGAGGTTCTTCAATCAGTTGGCCGGAGTATTGGTAAACCTATCAAATTGGATAAAGATATTGATTAACTAAAACGTGCATAATTTGCTCTCGTATTTGCATAGAGGTTGACGTCATATAGCCTCTGTAATCCTTCTTAATATTTTGCTAGAACCAAGCAAAAAGTTGAATATAAGTGGGTTCACAGTATTTGTTTCCTCTGCTATTATATGGGTCACTGAATTGAAGCCTGCCCCTCCTTGCAACAAGACCGTCCTACCACATACTAGAATCCTCTACCAAAATCACAAAAGCCAGACATACAAACTCATGCTCCTGCCCTACAAATTGCCCAAATAAAAGAGGTACACATGCACCTTAGTGAACATACTCACGAAATCCCATACATCTCTGATTTATAGCTAGGGGATTATGGTAAAATTACAACGTTAGCAATTCGAAAAGACACAGAAAAACCCTCCTTCGTCCTTCAGCAATGTGCCACCCCTGTGAAGATCCAATATAGACTCCTAAGAATGCCCACAACTAACAATCAAAAAGCACCAGCTCAAAAGGAAAATATTATTACAACAGAGAATGAATTGACTATCAAAGCACCGAACACATCCCATCTCCGGTATAGATGTTATGCAGCCCCTTCAGAGCGATAAATTCTCAACTACTCTGAAAGAGATTTCTAAATTTAATGAGAAGCAGGATCACAACAACGCCACTGTTATAGCCATCTATATAAAAGAAAATATGCTTATATCTCACTCAAAAACCATCTTGAATAGAGATGTAAATTGGGCCTGAGCCTAGCCCGACTCACCCCAGCCTGAAGTCAACGAGTAGGCTTAGGTTGATCGGGCATTGGGCTCGGCCTCAATCCTACTTTTTTTTAAAAGCCCAAGCCTATGCTTAGCTAGAAGTTCAACCTTTATAAGCAAAACAATGTCATTTTAGTTTTTTAATTTTAAAGAAATGAGCATCAGGTCGAGCCTCAGTAGCAGGAAGTCAGCTCGGCCGAGGCCCAAGCCTGACCCATTGCCATCCCTAATCCTGAAGAGAAATATATCCTCTCATTAGGTTTGGTTCTCATGACATCGACTCATACTTACCCGGTTCAAAAGGAACTAAATCATGCTATACATAACTACCACTCTCAATAAATGACAATGGCTCTCAATAAATAGACGTCCAATAATTTGGAAATCAAGGACAAGGTTAGAAGGAAGGACAAGGGAACTTTGGTGTCTCCTTATCAAAATTCGACATCTTCTATGTTACTTAGAATTATAGGGTGTGGGGAATGCCCACTTTTGATGACATGTCAAATAATTGTTTATGATTCATAAAATGTATACCTTTTACCTCTTAGAGACATATTCCAACAGTCATATGACTAAAAACATATCATATTTACTTTGTTTTTGTTATAGTTATAAAGTCCCTTTGGATGGATTCATTGGTGGTTTATGGCTGCTTTAGAGAGAATATAGCTTCACTCTTACAATTAATAACCACTTAGCTCAGTTCATCCATGTCACTACTTCTAAAACTAACCCTCCTCTTTTATGGTAAGTTAATTTTGCTTATTTTCGTCTTTACCTAAAAGCCAATGAAAAATTTTGGAAAGATATGCTCAACTTTCATGCATCCAAAAACAATTTGTGGGTGATCATGTATGATATGAACGACTATCTAACCTAAAGAAAAAATAGGAGGAAACCTTGCCTTTGCCTACTATCATCTTTTTAAAGTTGGCAAAATGACTATAGATTAATTGACTTTGGAGTACATAGGACAAAGTTTACTTGGCACGGTTTAGTGATAGGTACTTTACTACTTTGAGCTAGACTTGATAGAGTTAGCGCTAATCTAGCCTAGCGATAGACCTACTTTAACATACAGTTTATTGTTCTTTTAGGAACTCATAGTGATGACCACCATCCTCTCCTTCTCTAAATGGGCAATCTAATGAATAAGTTTAAAAAGTTAGTCAAAGTAGTGGAGTCTAGTTATCCTAGTTTTATAGCACCTTTACATTTATTTTAGCATTTGTTACTTTACATGGTTGTTTTATATAACTAAATAAGGTTATTGCTGATTTTTAACTTATTTTGTTTATGTAATCCTTATTTAAATGCTATTGGTTAATAAATTAATGTTAGGTACAAAAACACTTCTTCTTCTACATATCTTCTTTATCCATATCACTGGTATTAGAGCTTTGGTTAGAGAGTGAGTGAGCAGCAACTACACCAAAAACAAAATGGCCTTTGAAATTAACGTTCAGCCTACAATTCCTCACTTTGATGGTCATTATGATCATTGGAGCATGTTGATGGAGAATTTTCTAAAGTCTAAGGAGTACTAGCAAGTTGTTTAAGCAAGAATACCAAATGTAACTGATGAAACTACAGTCACAAATGCTTGAAAGACAGAAATTGAAGGATCTCAAAGCCAAGAATTATCTCTTCCAAGCAATTGATCATGCAATCTTGGAAACCATTCTTTGCAGGAATACGACAGAGAACATTTGGGATTCTATGAAAAAGAAATTCCAAGGCTCAACCAGAGCAAGGAGGTAGTAGCTTCAAGCACTTTATTCAGAGTTTAAATTGCTTCGAATGAAATCAGGAGAGTCTGTTTCAGATTTTTTCTCCAAGACAATGGCAACTGGCAACAAACTGTGGATTAATGGTGAGAAGATTGAGGACGTGACGGTAGTCGAAAAAATTCTTCTATTAATGACACCAAAATTTAACTATTTGGTTTATTTGATCGAAGAATCAAAGGATGTTGATAATCTTTCAATTGATGAACTAAAAGGATCATTATTAGTTTATGAGTAGAAAATGAGTTAGCAAGAAAGGAGGAGGTTGCCATGGAAGCTTCAACAGAAAATCATTTAACTTTAAGTAAAAGACGTGGTAGAGGTAGAACCAACCATAGAGGTAAAGGCAGAGGAAACTATGATGGCTATAATCAACAACAAGAAAATCAGTCTCAAAGCAGAGGAAAAGGTCGAGGGAGCTACAAGAAGTCAGGTGACAAGTCAAATGTTGAATGTTTTAGATGTCACAAGTATGGCCACTATCAATCAAAATGTCACACTAAATTGAATAAACAGAGTGAAGAAAGAACCAATTTTGAAGAAAAAGAAGAAGAGACGCCACTTTTATTAATGTGCTATGTGAAGGAAGAAGCACAAAAAAATGTGTGGTTTTTAGACACTGGTTACAACAACTATATGTGAGGAGATAAGAAGGCATTTTTTGATTTGGATGAAACCTTTAGCACTTCTGTTAAGTTCGGTGACAATTCTTTAATCTCAATTATGGGAATTGGAAAGGTAAGTCTCCCAACTAGAAGAAATAACATTTGCACAGTCATTGATGTTTGTTATATGCCAGATTTAAAACATAACTTGCTTAGTGTGGGATAACTACAAGAAAAGGACTTGAAATTTCTATAAAGAATGGAGTGTGCCAAATTTTAGATGACAAGATGGGTTTGATTGCTTAAGTAATCATGACTCATAATCGTATGTTTGCAGTACATCTTCACCACACGGTTGATTCATGCTTTGCAGCAAGGTTAAAAGATGAGCTTTGGTTGTGGCATTTGTGCTATGATCACCTGAATTTTGCTGGATTAAAAACTCTAAAGCAGAAAACATGGTGATTGGACTTACTCAAATTATAGCTCCATCTAAAGTTTATATTATTAGTAAACAACAACAAAATCAATTCCCACAAATAAAATCATGAAGAGCGAAGAAGGTTTTAGAGTTGGTTCATTTTGACATTTGTGGTCCAATCAATCTATCTTCTAATGGAGGTAAAAGATACATAATAATCTTCATTGATGATTATAGTCGAAAAATATGGGTTTATTTTTTGCAGAAAAGTTTAAAGCAGTTGTAGCCTTTAAGACATATAAAGCACTTATTGAGAAAGAAGTAGGTAGCCCCATCAAATTTTTTCACACCAATCGAGGTGGAGTGTACAACTCAAATGAATTCTCAAATTTTTGTGAGACTCATAGAATCAAAAGGCAACTTATAACAACATTTACTCCTCAACTGAATGGAGTATGCGAAAGGAAAAGTTACACTATTATGAATATGGTGCGAAGCCTTCCGTCAACAAGTGGAGTACATAAAAGTTTTTAGCCTGAGGCAGTCAATTAAATTGTTCATATTTTGAACAAAAGTTTCACTCTCGTTGTCCAAAATATGACGTCAGAAGAAGCATAGAGCAGATATAGACCAAGTGTAGAGCATTTTAGAGTTTTTGGGTTTATCACTTATGCCTATATTACAAATGAGAAGAGGAAGAAGTTTAACAACAAGGAAGAAAATTGCATTTTTCTTGGTGTTAGTGATCAATCAAAATCCTAAAGATTGTACAATCCTAACATTAAGAAAATAATTGTCAGTCAGGATGTGATTTTTGATGAGAATAATTTCTGGCCATGGAACAACAATGCTGATGGATGACAGTAAGTTCCTGTTGATTTTGATGAGGAAAATGAAGCCGAGGAGCAACAACAATTGTTGGAGAATGAACAACAAACATCAATAGAGACACAAGAAGATAGGCGAGCTCAATGCTTTAAAAGAAAACCAGCTTGGATGTTTGATTACAAGGTAACGGGGATTGGTCAATTTAATACTGACACATTTTTTTCTATTTTCAGATTGTGATACTACCATTTTTAAGGCAGTTGTTAAAGAAGAAAAATGGCAAAAGGCAATGGATGAAGAAATTGCAGCAATTGAAAAAAATAATACTTAGGAGTTAAGTGAACTTCTAAGACGAAATTGAAAGAGAATGGTGAAATTGAAAAATGCAAGGCCCACCTGGTCGCCAAAGGCTACACATAAGAATTTGTTGTTGATTATATGGAAGTGTTTGCTCCTGTTGCAAGGCTTAATATAATCAGAATGGTGATTACATTAGCAGCACAAAATTCATAGCCTATTTTCCAACTTGATGTCAAGTCAGCATTCCTATTTGGAGATTTAAAGGAATAGGTATTTGTCACTTAACCTCCTGATTATGTTAAGATTGGAGAAGAACATAAAGGGTATAAGTTAAAAAAAGGCACTTTATGGACTTAAACAGACTCTTAAAGCTTGGTATAGTCATATAGATGCTTATTTTTACAGGGAGGGGTTTAAGAAGTGTCCGTATGAACATACATTTTACACAAAAATTGAACTTGGGGGTAAAATGTTTATAATTTGTTTATATGATTTAATTTATACTGGAAATGATAGTGCGATGTTTAAAGTTTTAAGAAGTCCATGATGGCTAAATTTGATATGTCCGATATTGGGAGGATGCACTACTTTCTTTGTATTGAATTAATACAATCTGTTACTGATACTTTCATTACTTAAAGGAAGTATGTTCTAAAAATCTTAGACAAATTTCGAAGGAAAAATTGCAACTTAGTTTGCATTCCTATTGAAGTTGGTTGGAAGCTTCTTAAAAATCCTAAAAGAAAGAGAGTTGACAACACCGTTTACAAGCAGATTGTTAGGAGCTTGATTTATTTAATAGCTAAAAGGCTAGATATTATGCATGTTGTAAGTCTGATTAATAGGTATATGGATTGTTTGAAGGAAATGCATCTTCAAGTTGCAAAAAGAATTCTTTGGTACTTAAGAGGAACCATAGATTATGGTTTATTTTACAAGAAGGGATAAATGTCAAACTTGCTTGGCTTTAAAGACAGTGATTATGCTGGAGATTTGGATGACAGGAAGAGTACATCTGGTTTTGTTTTTGTGATGGGTTTAGGAACAATTTCTTAGTCTTCAAAGATGCAAGAAATTGTCACTTTATCAATAACTAAAGCTGAGTTTGTAGCTGCAACAAGTTGTGGCTATCAAGTAATTTGGTTAAGGAATATACTTAAAGACCTGCACTTTAAGCAAGAGGTAGCTACTACAATTTATTATGACAACAGTTCCATCATCAAGTTCTCTGGAAATCCACTTCTACATAGGAGAAGCAAGCACAAGTTTCACTTCCTAAGGAATCTCACAAAGGATGGAGTAGTTGATATATTTTACTACAAAAGTGAGGAGAAAATTACTGACATAATGACCGAGTTGTTGAAGTTTCCCACATTTCAGAAGCTATTAAAGTTATTGGGCGTTTAAATGTTGAGAACTTTCAATTTAGGGAGGGATTGTTAGATAATTAGCCAAAGTAATGGAGTCCAATAATCTTAGTCTTATGGCACCTCCATAGTTATTTTAGAATTTGTTACTTTACGTGGCTATTTTATAGAACTGAATAACGTTGTTGCTGATTTTTAGCTTATTCTATTTATGTAATCCTTATTTAAATGCTATTGGTTAATGAATTGATGTGAGTTATAGAAACATTTCTTCTTCTACATATCTACTTTGTCTATTCTATCAAAACCTTCATTGAGTTATTCAACCTCACCATTTTTAGTTAGTTAGGCTATGATATTAAGATTTCTTTAAGGTTTTCAATCTAGCATGGGTACCCTTCATTGACTCAATCATTGAATGTAACACCCCATTACCCTAGGGTACGCATCGGGACGCCTGTAGGTCATTCCGACACATATCCTAAGATAAGGGAGCGCTACGTACAATTACTATAGAACTCCACATGGCATCACAT
>JAOTAY010000191.1:4985988-5022335 GCA_025629805.1 Erythroxylum baracoense | reverse complement strand
TTATTATTATTATTATTATTATTATTATTATTATTATTATTATTATTATTATTATACGAAATTAATTTCTTATTGTTATTGTTATTGTTATTATTATTATTTGTTAACTTTTTTACTATTACAAATCATTCGTTTTAAAATAATCAATGAAGTATATATTTCCAATCATATTATATTGCAGGGGTATTTTAGTCATTGACAATGTTTTTATGTTCTGTCAATTGCAACTAAACATATTTCTATCCTTGAGACGGAGGCAGTTTTATCTGTTTTGTCCATCACAACCAAACACCTCACTGTCTTCAATTTTTATTCTGTTCTGTCACTAAATTTTTATCTCGTTCCGTCTTTATATATTAGAGATAGTAACCAAACGCAGCGTAAATTCATAGAGACAATCTCTTCATTTTTTAGGTAGAAGATCATTAAAAGTAAACCAGAGTCCTTAGGTAGGTCATGATGGAGGTACTTGCATAAGTGGTGGTTAAGGTCTTAGGGGTTCAATAATTTCTGTTTTAACCTTAGTCTAGTGAGAAGTATCTAGCATAGCTATCATTATCCAAGCTAATTGGGATAAATTTGTCAATTGATCATAAGTTTCAGAATCTTTAGTTATTTGGCTTTCATATTCATCCATGTTGGATTCAAATACGAGATGTAGAGTTGCAATGAACTTTGTTGAGGGGTATTGTCTTTCCAATTGATGAAACAGGTTGGGTTCTAAGTGGGGAAGTTGGAGATGTTTTAATTTGTAAAGGTTTTATCCAAGGATTAATAACCTCCTTGCATTTTTGAGGTCTTATAGGTTTTGATATGCCAGTTGCATGATGAGTGGCCTATTTTCTGAGTAAAGGATAACTCATTTTGAATACCTTATAATCAGCCGCTTGAGGATATGTTAGGTTGAATAAATAAGCTGTATAACTAAAAATGATGTAAGATAAGCCCAACTAATAGTATTTAACTGTTTGTTTGCGTATCTAACTCCATACGCTGAAATACTTCTTTAACTTCTTGTTCTTTTTCTTTTGTGGTAAATTAGGTCCAAAATATTGAATATCAATGTATCAATTTAGATCAGCAATAAGTAGGATTTGATTTTGTAAAAAAGTATGTAACTTTTCGATTTGAGAGGATACAAATTCTACCCTTTTTTGAGTTGCTTGTGTTTGCTGGAAAAGACCATCAAGGTTATAATCAATGCATCGAAGACAACAACATTATTTGTCTACCGGTTGAGTACCTCATTAGTGGGGTTTGATGCAAAATATCATAGGATATGACAATGGGTTGATGAGAGGCTTGTCATCAAAGTAAAGGATAATTCATTTTGAACATCTTATAATTAGCCGCTTTATAATAAATTAAGGATGAATAAATAGGTTGTATAACGAGAAATGATGTAGGATAAGCCCCACAAAAAGTCTTTTAACTGTTTTGTTTACATATCTACCTCCATATGTTGTACTTCTTTAACTTGTTCTTTTTTTTAATCGTAAAATCAAGTCTAAAATATTGTCAATGTATCATCTTAAGTTGGCAACCAGTTAGACCGCTTAGTTTTGTAAAGAATGTAGCCTTTGGATTTGAGAGGACACAAATTCTACCCTTTTTTAAGTTGCTTATGTTTGTTTATTAAGACCAAGATTATAATCAATGCCTCGAAGAACCTAATTTTGAACAACTATATCTACCAATTAAGTACCTCATTAGTATAAAGGTTTGTAATAACACGGTGTCATCTACTCTTCTCTTTAGAGGAAGAAATTCTTCATAATATCGCATCATTGTACACAAAATAGGTGCTGGAATAACATGAATTATAGGAAGAATGAGCTCATTTTTTACTTAAATTTTGTCTTTAAGAAACCAATATTCCTTTCCAGTTCATAAATATTCTCATGTTAGAGCTGTTGATTTTTAAGTCCAGCCCATGGTCTCAAATTTGGGTCATGATCATCATACTTGGGACCAACTTGTCGTGAAGGTCAACAACGATGAGTTTTTCTGACATTTTTTCCTGCTGAGCTTGTAATTTATGTTCTCTACTTAAATCAAGCAATTGGAACTTTCAATACGTGAAATAAAACATGCTAATTTCTACCAGTGCCTAACCCTAACATAAAATTTTTCCATCGAAACAAAGCATATCTTCAACCAAATTTCTTTTCCTTCCACTTTAGCTGCCAAATAGATCACGGAATTTATTACTTAAAGAGAAAAAGGAAACAAATATACTGAATTACTGCTGATCTCAACATGCAAAAAATTCTCAAAATCGTTGCAGGCTACTCACAGATCATCTGCAAGACTCCAACAGTTAGAAAGTGTACAAAAGATAACCTTGTTTTTTTGCACTTTGATTGCAGAAAGTAAATCTCACAAAATCTCAGAAATCTGCAACAACAGAACAGTCAAGTCAGAAACATGCCAAAAATCAGCACACGGATAAGTCTCATTAAGATAAAATCCTTAGCCCTGTCTTCCGAGCACTAATGTCAAATATAGACGTAAAACATATATATTTGACATATTCACGGTTCTTAAGTCCAATAATAAAATAATATGACAATTAAGATGAATTAGTCGGGTATTTAGATTCACATGTTAAATATAATTCATACAATTCCGACATGATATTAACCATAGTAGAAAAGTGGAGCACCACAAAAGACTTACATTAATTGGCATTTCGGCTATTACAAGGCTGGTGTTTTCTTCAAGACTTTTTAGAGTTATCACTTCACCCCCAACGACCATATTGATCACAATACCATCTGCATGATTTTAGACCGAGTCAGAAAGGATCTCAAAGCATAAACATTACAAGTATGCAAGGCAGATCAATGTGGCAAAAGAACCTGCAGCCAAACATGTAGCCATTCGTCTCATGTATGTTTCCTGCAAGCAAACCAACAAGCACAAAACTTAATGAGAAACTGTAGATAAATTCTGCGACCATTGGCCATAAATAGTTATGGAGGTACATATAACATCATATAAAATTATTCAATCTGCAATGGCCATATAGCTGAGACAACCCTGCCCTTTACCCTAACTGAGCAGTAACTGAGGCATGTGAATGGAGCTAATGCAAAAGGAACTAGTGTTGATTTCAATAAACTGCGAAAAGTAGAAAAGCTAACTATGCATTTGGAACATGTATTGTTTGTACACATTTACATGCACATTCTACATTCCACATAATAGGGCTAAGAGCTTTGTTCAATAAATTTTTGGAATCTGCCAGTTCTTCTACAATCAAACTGGGCCCTCCATAAGTGATACTCATTCCAACATGAATGATGACCTACTTTGAAGAGTCTTAACATATATGCTCAATGATCTAACAACTAAACTTATAAACAAGAAGCCGACATTTATTACATGTAGATCAAAGAAAAAAATTAGACTGCAAGTAAGGTCAGTTTTTTGAAGTATACTGCCCATTTTAGAGTATTGCATTTGATTCAAAAATTTATCTTAACAAGCAGAAAAAAGTTAGACCCAGAGATTAACACCCCTTGAATTTTAAGAATGAAACTCAGCTTCTACCTACAGAAACAGAAAGTTCACAAAATAGAACAGTTGCCCTTAGGCATTACATGCATGAAAGAAAGTTTGTATAGACATTTTTCATAATGCACAATACATGTTTAAGGCCTAGAGAAAAATGGAAACATACCTTGTTTATTGGAAGCTCATAATTAATCAAAACACGAGCAGACATAGGTGATTCCCCAGAAGCCAAAAGTGGAAGGCATACATCTGTAACGACTACCATGTGAGATTTATTCTCTTGTTTTCCCATTTCACTGTCATCTGCTAACTGTGGAGAAACATTTTGGTTCCACTTCGTTGTTGCTTCCCTAAATGTCTCCAGAATGAGGATTCTTTCCGATTCAGCTAGGTCACTGTACTGGCATTAACAACAGTAGTGATGATATGTATCAGCAATCAATTAAAGCACATCAGATCTCCAACTTTATCCCTGACGCAAAACAAATCTAAGACTCTCTCAAAAAGAACCACGAAATGCAAACTACCAAATGTCAGGTTTACGAATGACAAAACCTTAAAGTAACACTTTCTATCAGGCAAAACCCTGGATTTTGCATGCCTTATATTAACAAGTAATCTAAAGAGATAAAGACATAACTACTTAGATTTTTCAGGAACTGACTATTATGACCGCAGAGATGCTAACCCTCAATATCACATCGGGCAACAAGTTCCAGTCACTTGAAATTTAACAAAGATTTTTCATCTTGAAATACTACAATTTGATGAAATTTTAACGTAGATTTTCGTCTAAAACTATAACAATAAAATCAAAATTTGACAATTGACTCATAGAACAATCAACTGCCGTGACCAACTAAAGACAGAGAACTAAAAACGCATAGCTATGAACAAAAACCTAGATTAATTAGAAAAAGAAAACTCATACCAGACAGGAAAGAGAAACATAGGGGAGATTGGAGACGGCGGCGCAGACGGCGTGTAGCTCGTCGCGGGAGCTGCAGCAGACCACCATCGGCAGCCCAGGGTGCCGGCCAGCAACGCCTAGCAAATCCACCAATGTCTCCTGCCAAATTATCACCGTGTTTTAAGCGTAAAGTCAATTTCTATTTCTTCGGATCTAAAAAGCCATATACATATTATGTGTTCTGAATGCGCATATGCGTGAGAGAGAGGGACCATTTTGAAGTGGATCCTGTCGACGGCGACGTAGAAGTGGCGAGGTTGACTGAAACGGCGGCATGAGATAAAACAAATTAGCAAAAAAGGAAATACGTATTAGACGAAAATAAAAGGAAGATTTACCTAAAATGGCAAGAAGGTGACAGCGACGGCGGCGAGGCGGCTTCAGTGGCCTCCGTTATTGCCATAGTTCTTCTTATCCGCCTACCTCCGGTGCTGCTTATACTCCACTCCAATTCAATCTCGTTTTTTCGTTAACCTTTTTAAAAAATCTGTTTTACTTCTAAGGACAAGCCACCGTAACTTCCTAAAATTTAGAGCGTTATATTTAATGTATATCTATATTATATTTCATCGTTGTCAAATTTTGCAAACTGATGATGATATAACCTATGATAAGATTTTTTTAATTTTATTGTTTAATAAAATATTCAAATAAAATTTTTAATATATAATTTTGTAAATGACATTTAAATTTGGATTTTTAATTTAAACTAAATAATAATTGAGGTTGTGGAGATTATATAAAAATGTAATTTTTATATGTTTTTAGTATTTTAATTACTTGGATATGAAATTATGAATATTCATTTATTATACCTCAAAGAATATTAATGGGTAATTACATTAAAAATTATTAATCGTAAATATATTTGTTTCTCTCTCTACCTCTACTTCGAGCTAGCTAGTAGGGCTTTCTTCTTAGTGCTAGTGCAACTTTCTCCGCGGCGTACGTTATTTCCGTCGTCTCTATCCTGCGCTCTTTTTATCGTACGCCCCCTACCTCTCCTATTTCGATTCCACGATCAACCCTAATTTCACACACTATTCTTTGCACTTTTTTGTATTATTCAACCAAAAACTGAGCTTCTATTTCTCGCTGTCTTTGATTATTTCAGGTTAAAAGAGAGACGCTACTTCCTAGGGTTTGATTCAGTGGGGATCACCAATTGCAGCGAGATCGGGAACCATACAGTTTGGTAGGGGTAACATTTTAGGGATTAGGGTTTTTTAGCTAATTGATGTTTTGGCGGGGATCTGAATCTGCTGGAGGGATTGATAATCTGGGTCGGACCGCCCTGAGATGGCCAATCCCGGAGTCGGGACTAAGTTTGTCTCTGTAAATTTAAACAAATCGTATGGCCAACCACAACAACAACAGTATCACCACCATAACAACCACCAATACGGGGCGGGCAGGAATCGCCCCGGCGGAGGAGGAGGAGGAGGAGGAGCAGGGATGGTGGTACTTTCACGGCCGCGGAGTTCGCAAAAAGTAGCTGGGACGAAGCTTTCTGTTCCACACCCGTTGAATCTGCCATCATTGAGGAAGGAGCATGAGCGATTTGATTCCTCGGGAGCAGGAGGAGGCCCGACCGGAGGCGCTTCGGGAGTTGGTGGTGTACGGCCTAGTTCTTCCGGTATGGGATGGACTAAGCCGGCTGTGGTTGGTGAGAAAGATGGATTTATAGGTGTTGGCAGTGATCACACTGGAGATATTTCAATTTCCAGTGTTAATCATGGTTTTGACCAAGGCGGTAATGGTGTTGTTAATGGGTTGAGTAAAGGGAATAGTAGCTCCTTGTATGTGCCACCTTCTGGGCGTTCAGTTGGTCCTGCAGCTTCTGGTGTGTCCCCGAGCAATCAAGTTCCTGGGAAAGCTACGGTCTTGAGGGGTGAGGATTTTCCATCGTTGCAGGCAGCTTTGCCCGTGGTTTCTGTGTCAGAAAAGAAGCAGAAAGATGGTTTGTTTCAGAAACAAAAGCAGGTTGTGAATGAGAATCTTGGTGATGAGCAGGGGGGTCGCTCGGGTTTGAGTGCACTTGTGGATATGGGTTTGCAGTCCAGGAATCATGTTAGCAATGGAGAGAATGAGAAGGAAGGCAAAAAACGTGGTTTAGGTGGTGCTGGCATGTTTGAGAAAGACCGGAGGCAGGAGGAATACTTTCCCGGACCTTTGCCATTAGTTAAGCTCAACCTGAGGTCGGATTGGGCAGATGACGAGCGAGATACAGGGCATGGTTTGATGGACCGGGGGAGGGATCATGTGTTTACTAAGAATGAAGCTTACTGGGATAGGGATTCTGATTTCCCAAGGCCAAGTTTTTTACCCCAGAAGCCAACATATAATCACTTTGATAGACGTGGGCAGCGTGACAGTGAAACTGGAAAGATTACTTCCAGTGAAGCCGCTAAATTGGACACTTTTGGCCGAGATACAAGATCAACTAGTAGAGAGGGACGAGAAGGCAACTCATGGAGAGTTTCTTCACATCTTGTGATGGATGGATTTGGCATCCAAGAGGGCGGCAATGAAAGAAGTGGCATTGGTACAAGGCCATATAATCAGAACAGAAAAATAAACTATGAAAGTAAATATGTCCCATCCCCTTTCCGAGACAATGTTCAACATGATAATGAAAGGAGGGATGTTGGTTATGGACATGTAGGGAGACATCCTCACAGTAACTCGATGGATCCTTTTGGTGGGAGAGCATCTGATCGGAGCAGTCGAGAGAGTTACGGGAATGAACAGTACAACAATCATAGAAGTGATCACTTCCAAAGTAGTTCAACTTCCAAATCATTGTTTTCTTTGGGCGGTAAAGGGCTTACAGTTAATGATTCGTTACTGAGCTTTGGTAGGGAGAAACGCCCATCCTCAAAAAATGAAAAGGCTTTCTTTAATGATCCTTTCATCAGGGACTTTGGAGCTATTGGGTTTGATGGACATGATCCTTTTGATGGGGCTTTTGTTTCTATGGTTAAAAGGAAGAAAGATGTGGTTAAACAGGCTGATTTCCATGATCCAGTCAGGGAGTCTTTTGAGGCTGAACTTGAGAGGGTGCAGAAAGTGCAGGAACAGGAGAGGCAACGCATAATTGCCGAGCAGGAAAGGGCTATGGAACTAGCTCGGAGAGAAGAAGATGAAAGGATTCGGCTGGCTCGGGAACAAGAAGAACAACAGAGGAGGTTAGAAGATGAAGCCAGAGAAGCTGCACGTAGAGCTGAACAAGAAAATTTGGAGCTTATGCGAAAGGCTGAAGAGCAAAGGATAGCTAGAGAGGAAGAGAAACGCAGAATTATTATGGAGGAAGAGAGGAGGAAACAGGCTGCCAAACAGAAGCTTTTAGAATTAGAGAAAAGAATTGCAAAAAGGCATGCTGAAACAACAAAAACTAATAATTCTTATATCTTGACAGATGAGAAGATATCAGTGACAGCTACAGAAAAAGATGGTCCGAAGTTAGCAGATGTTGGTGAGTGGGAAGATGGTGAAAGGATGGTGGAGAGAATTACAACTTCAACTTCAGCATCTGCTGATTCTTCAGGATCAAATCGGCCTTTTGAGATGGGTTCTAGGCCTCTCTTTTCCAGAGATGCCTCCTCTCCCTTTTTGGACAGAGGGAAACATCATAGTTCATGGAAGCGAGATGCATTTGAGAATGGAAACAGCTCATCATTCCTTTCACACGACCGGGAGAATGGCCATCATAGCCCTCAGCATGACTCTGCTGTTGGAGGCAGAGTGTTTTCCAGAAAAGAAGCTCATGGAGGACCTGGATTTATGTCATCCAAGACTTACTATAAAGGAGGGATTCCTGAACCTCGCATGGATGATTTCAGACAAATTAAAGGTCAGAGGTGGGATCTCTCTGGAGATGGAGATCATTTTAGTAGAAATCTGGAGTTTGAATCTGAATTTCACGAAACCCTTACAGAGAGATTTGGTGATGGTGGATGGGGACAGAGTCATTCTCGGGGCACTCTTTATACTCCCTATCATGAACATGTATATCACAACGCTGAGACAGATGGGCTTTATTCCTTTGGAAGGTCACGACACTCCACGAGGCAACCTCGCGTTCTTCCACCTCCTTCCATGAACTCCATGCAAAGAAGTTCTTACAGGGGTGACCAACATCCTGGGCCCTCAACTTTTACACTGAATGAGTTGCCGTACAATGATGGCACAAGAAGTAAATCTACCGTGCAGAAAATGTTTGATAATAGCCTTCAGGAGATCATTTCAACAGCTCAAATAACTGATCTGAACAAAGACAGTACTGAGAATGCGGCACAGGAAATGGATATGGACACAAAAATATGTGATTCACAATCTTCACTCTCTGTTTCTAGTCCCCCTGATTCTCCTGTTCATCTATCTCATGACGATTTGGATGACTCTGGTGATTTCCCTGGATCAGCTGCTGATCGCAAAGATGAGACCTTGGGTTTACAAGTTAATGAATCTGCAGCCGTGCCTATTGACGGTGAAAAACAGAAAATGATGAGTGAATCAAGTTATGATGATGAAGAATGGCCTATTGAGACCGATGACCCATTGCAGGAGCAAGAAGAATATGATGAGGACGAAGATGGCTATGGGGAAGGAGATGAAGCCCATGATGGAGAAGATGAGAATACAAACCTAGCCCAAGAGTTTGAAGACCTTCAACTAGAGGAGAAAGGTTCACCTGACATGGTGGACAATTTGGTGCTAGGCTTCAATGAGGGTGTTGAGGTTGGGATGCCAAATGATGAATTCGAAAGAAATTTGAGGGATGAAGATGCAAAATTTGTCCCACCCCAAGTTTCTGTTGGAAGTGTGAAAGAACTGGGATCTTTTGATGGGATTTGCAGTGAAGAACAAGCCCTTCAAAATATGACTGATTCTGTGGAACTGGGTCTTGATGATGCTTCTGGAATCTTGCAGGACTTGGTGATCCAACCTAAGCATGTTCCTCAAACTTCGGCAGCATCTGAACTTATGAACCATATGGACGCTCCTAGCACTGGATTGTCTTCTCAGGCCCAAGTTCCATTATCAACAGGACAGATTTTTATGTCCAGTGCTCCCTCTGTTCATGGTCAATCAGAGGTGCCTGTCAAGCTCCAGTTTGGGCTATTTTCTGGTCCATCTTTGATACCTTCACCTGTTCCAGCTATACAGATAGGTTCTATACAGATGCCTCTTCATCTGCATCCGCCTGTTGGCCCATCTGGAACCCAGATGCATCCATCACAGCCTTTCTTTCAGTTTGGTCAGCTGCAATATGCTTCACCTATTTCGCAGGGAGTGTTGCCACTGGCACCACAATCTATGTCCTCTGTTGAAACCACTGTTCCAGCTAATTTTCCAATGAATCAGAATGCTGGAGGTCCTCTGCCTATTCAGTCTGCTCAAGAAACTTCCCGTAGTCTAATCAAGGGTGATTTGTTGTCTGTCTCAACCGATAACCAACCTGGCCCTCTTTCACAGCACTTAGATCTTCTCTCTCATGGTAAGGTGTCAAAGGATGGGAAGTTGTTGCCATCCTCAAATGCCATCTTAAAAGTGGAACAAGGCCAGGGTGAACTTTCTTGCACTGGTGATGGAAATTTGATGTGTGAATCAGGTTTTCAAATGGAGGAATCATTTATGAAAAATTTCAAGATGTTACCTACTAAAGAGTTAGGTGACCAACCTCAAACTGTTAAGTCATCGTTGCAGATAGCTTCGAAGGATAAGGATTCCAACCTTGTAAAAGGTCAAGGCATAATAACAGGTGGGAGACGTAAAAGATATGTAGTGAAAAATTCAGGCTTGAAATCTTCATTACAGCCTGCTGAGGCTTCTCAACAAGATCCTGGTGCATTTCAAAGGAGACCACGGCGCCAGAGAACTGAGTTTCGAGTTCGGGAAAATGCTGATAAGAAGCAATCTGTTGGATCAATTTCATCTAGCCTTTATGGAGATGATAGATCTAATACTGATGGTAAGGTTATTGGAGCAAGAAATGGGTCTAAGAGGGTTGTTATTGGGTCAAATAGACAACCAAAACAGAAAGTTGAATCAGATGGCTTGAGTTCACGGCTTGTTGCGTGGGAGACAGATTCTGGAGGCAGGGTTGAAAATGGATCTGTAAAACAATCTTTGAGAAAGAACGTCTCATATTCTGGTGAGGATGTAGATACTTCACTACAAAGTGGAAATATTGTCCGTATATTTGAGCAACCTGGCATCGAGGCCCCTAGTGACGATGATGATTTTATTGAGGTTAGGTCAAAGAGGCAAATGCTGAATGATCGCCGCGAGCAGAGAGAAAAAGAAATTAAAGCAAAATCGCGTGTCACAAAGGTTTCATTTTACTTTTCACCTTAGTTTGTGCTTTTTTGGCAAATATGTTGTTTACTTAATTACATCTTCTTGTTTGTATGGCAGACCATGCGGAAACCACGTTCTGCTTCTCAAACTACAGCTGGCAATATAAACTCAAGTAAAATATCTGCATCTGTTGGAGGAGGATCTTCAAGTAACTCGCACACTGATTTTGTTTCCACCGAAAGACATGGCTTAGGAAACATTGAAGTATCTGTGGGATTTAATACCCCCATTGTTTCCCAACCATTGCCTCCAATTGGGACTCCGGCTGTTAAAACTGATGTCCAGGCTGATAAAAGATCCCAAACAATCAAGTATGTGGACCTTGAAAAGATTATGCAAACCTAAGAACTATTGTAATTTCAGGAGCTCACGCACTATTCTCTCTGCAGGTCTACTGAGACAAGCTCTGGTGGAAAGAACATCTCATCAGGTTTGATGTTTGAGAATAAGAATAAGGATAATGTCCAAACATCTTTGGGCTCTTGGGCTAATTTACAGATTAATCAACAGGTACTTGAAACTGTTACTGATTCTTGTTCAAATTTGAAGCATTGGATATTTCAGTTTGTTATATTTTATGAATATGCTTTTAATTAGTTGCAATTTAATTTGAAGGTATGATGTTATTCATTATTTCTTTTTTTTGGTGCCACTTTGTGCATGTGCAAGCACCTAATTAGATATATGTTAATTGGTGTACTGTTTATGTTCAAGTTGGCTTTGTTTTGGAACGGAGAGAGGAAGGGGAATGACAAGGGAAAGATTTGGAGGGGAAATGGGAAACATATGGTAGCCTTTTATTTTGATTTTTACTTTCTGTTGATTTTTGTACATTTGAGTCCTCTAATTCTCTATGTTGCATTATTATGTTTTATGATCAAAAGAAAGGACAATTGAATATACATAATGGAATGGAAATTCTTCATCAATAGATTTGGACCATATTTTAATAGTTCAAAATCATGTGGCAAATTTACTAACGTTAGAAGCTGATCATTTTATCATTTAGGTCATGAGCCTCATGCAGACCCAACTTAATGAGGCTATGAAGCCTGGAAAACTTGATTCACGGTCTTCAATTGGAGATTCTACTCTCTCAGTTGGTGAACCAAGCTTGACATCATCGTCCATCCTGGCTAAGGACAAAACATTTCCTTCTGCTTCAAGCACAATCAATTCATTGCTTGCTGGGGATAAAATTCAATTCGGTTAGCATACTCCCTAAATAACTTTTTTCCGCATGTACAATTGCAGTTGAAATTCTTCTAAAAGAATTTTGAAAATGATTATTTCTGTATATTCAGGTGCTGTTACATCACCAACTATTCTCCCTTCTAGCAGTCGTGCTATTCCCCATGGAATTGGCAATCTAGGTGTGTGTCGTCCAGACATCCAAATGGCCCATAATCTGTCTGCAGCTGACAATCAACGCTCTATATTTTTCGGAAAGGATAAGCACTCCAACGAATCTTCCATGCATTTGGAAGATTGTGAGGCTGAAGCTGAAGCAGCTGCTTCAGCTGTTGCAGTTGCTGCAATAAGTAGTGATGACATAGTTGCGAATGGGCTGGGTACAGGTCCTGTTTCTTCCGATTCTAAAAGCTTTGGAGGTGCAGATATTGATGGTATAATTTCTAACAGAAAATTCTATGTTGCATTCCTGTTTCTACTGAAATGTTTCTTCATGAATTGACTGTTCTAAATTTGTTCTCGCTTATACACAGATGCATCTGGCAATCAGCACCTGGCAAGTAGATCAAGAGCTGAAGAGTCACTTACTGTAGCTCTTCCAGCTGATCTGTCTGTTGAAACGCATCCAATGTCTCTGTGGCCACCTTTACCAAGTCCTCAACATTCTTCCAGCCAGATGCTTTCACATATCCCGGGAGGCCCGCCTTCCCATTTTCCCTTCTATGAGATGAATCCCATGTTGGGGGGACCCATCTTTGCATTTGGGCCACACGACGAACATGCATCAACCCAATCGCAGTCCCATCAGAAAAGTAATACGCCTGTTTCAGGTCCACATGGAACGTGGCAGCACCATTCTGGTGTAGATTCATTCTATGGTCATCCGGCAGGTTTTCCTGGCCCTTTTATTAGCCCACCTGGGAGCATTCCGGGAGTTCAAGGACCACCACACATGGTTGTCTACAATCATTTCGCACCAGTTGGACAATTTGGACAAGTTGGCTTGAGTTTCATGGGCACAACCTATATTCCACCTGGAAAGCAACCTGATTGGAAGCATAATCCTGTGTCTTCAGCCATGGTTGCTGGTGAAGTGGAAATGAATAGTTTGGATATCGTTTCTGCACAGAGAAATCCAACCAGTGTTCCTGCACCTATCCAGCATCTTGCACCTGGGTCGCCACTTCTTCCAATGGCTTCTCCTTTGGCAATGATTGATGCGCCGCCTTTCCAGGTAAAATCATGATCTGTACTGTGTAAAATTACAACCATTTGGATAGAAAATTTATTCTGGAAAACAATTTCCTTTCTTTCTCTTAGGACAGTAATGTTTTATACCATTGTGGGGGCTAAGATTTTTTTTTGTTTTCAATTCACCAGTGTGGGGGCTTATATTTGATTTTGATTACTTCATGTCATAATGTTTTTCATCGCTATTTTTGTTCCTAGTCTGCCCCGGACATGTCAGTGCAAGCTCGGTGGTCCCATGTCTCGGCTTCTCCTCTTCAATCAGTCTCTGCTTCAATGCCATTGCAGCAACAGTCAGAAGGTGTTCTCCCTACTCAGCTTAATCATGGGCTCTCTGTCGACCAGTCATTAGCAACCAACAGATTTTCTGAATCTCAAATTTCAAGATCCTCTGACAATGTCCAAAACACCGCGGGATCAACTGATGCAACTGTGAACCAATTACCTGATGAACTTGGGCTGGTGGACTCCTCGAGGTCTACTAGTACCAGAACTTTGGCACAGAGCAGCATTCCCAAAAGCCCATCTGCCATTACCATTCAAGATGCTAGCACGACAGATGGCACCCAAAATTGTACCAGTAACAGCTTTAGCCAGAATACTAGTTCTGCTTTTAAGACACAACCTTCCCACCAGAAGACTGCATCTGGCCAGCTGTACAACTCGTCTGGTTACAATTATCAGAGGGGAGGTTCAGATCCTCAGAAGAATATTTCTGGGGGGGACTGGTCTTATCGTAGAATGGGATATAATGGGAGGAATCAATCTTTGGGTGGCGAAAAGAACTTCCCTTCTTCAAAGATGAAACAGATTTATGTAGCTAAACAGACAACAGGTGCAACATCCACGATGTTATGATCGGCTTAGAAATTGACTGAGCGTTGGTTGAACATGGAAAGCATGAACACTGAAGAGTCTTTGCAGAATGAAAACATATTTGGCAGAATCGATTGATGATAGGAACGGCTGAGATTTGGAAACCTACGGTTATACATGGGTTGATATATTGGCATTCTAATCCAAGTTTGCAGGCTTGTGGACTGTGACCTTTTATGAGTCTTGTTTTTCAGGCTTCTTCGGAGAAGAGTTACACTGTGGTAGTGGCTCGGCGTTTAGATATATCATTTCAAAAGTTTTGTGCATTAGACGGGTGTGGTCTGTGATTACCTTTATCATCACATTGTTGGCTGCACAAGCCAAAATGTGTAATCTCATGAGATTGATGTATGAATATAATTAATGATTCAGCTGATAAATTTTTGTTGCTGCCTGTGGCGACCTATTTAAAATGGAATGGCAGCCATTGAACATTCTGTTTTGGGTGATCCAGAATTTCTTTTATTTACTCGACAGAATTTAAGTCCTTACCACTCCAGATCATGAAACGGAAAGTGCAATTGGCTAATGCCAATTAATGGAAAGGTGTGTGCGTCCACTGCGGTTTTCACTTTGGTCTGCGAGTCAGCATACCCCACCACTTTCCTGGGGGGACGTGGGAAGTTAGCGTTTATGCTCGATTTGGTAAAAGGTAACCTTAAAGAACTTATTTTTTTTATTTTGGTTGGAGCGGATAAAGATGAGCCCACTTTGACCGACCAGTAGAATTGTCTTCTCCTTGAAGAAACTTTTTTTTTATTGAGATTAAAAATGTCATCTTACACTGTTTCTCTCGGATTTAAGCTTCATAAAATACACATTAGCCCGGGACCGAGTTTACGGCAAAAGTGTATTTCAGTTTATCGACTAAAATGAATACTACAAAGAATTAATAATAATTCTTATCGGTTCTCTCAAATTTATGTGCTAAATCACTAATCCATCATTAATTCTTTAAGCTCATCTTCCCCAAAAATCTCAAAGTAATCGTTATTATCTTCATTTCCCAACTCTTCAACTTGTTTACTGCTGCTTTCTGCTTCGATTGTGTTCTTTTTTTTCAGTGTCTCGTCTTCATTTGCTTTATAGTCTGTTGTCGGAAAATTTGTTTTGGCCTTTTCTCCCCTGAACTCAATCGCGGCTTTGTCATAAGCTCTCGCCGCCTGCTCCGCCGTGTCGAAGGTGCCAAGCCAGACCCGACAGGCCTTTCTGGGATTACGTATCTCTGCGGCCCATTTGCCCCAGGGCCTTTGCCTAACCCCTCTGTACTTTCCTTCCTTTCTCTTCTTCGCCTTGATGTTGTTGCTGCTTTGGGGCACCTCATGAGCTAGAGCTTCCAGCTGGTGCTCAGCACTTGTGGTGGGGAAGAAATAGTTGCAGCCAAGACATCCGTGGATGTTGCAGACGGAACACGTGTCAAAATCAGCGAGGAATGGTGGTAAAGATGTGGCAGGTTGGAGGGGAATGATTGGTTGGTGTAGTTCCAATGTGGGGCCATCAGGAATGTCCCCTGATATTACACGGTGGAGGGTAGAGACGATGATAGAGTGCTCTTGTTCTTTGGTTAAGTGCATTTTATCTGAATATGATATTTGTTATGTTCTCTTTGCGTTTGGGGAGTGTTTGGATGGTGGCGAAGTTTTGAATAGAATAACCCATTCAAATGAGGGGTTCGGGTGGGTTTTATTTTGATCGGGCAATGGCTATTACACCTGGCCGCCAGCTGGCACTTTCAACACACGCTTTTTACATATTGCTGTCCTTGGGCGGTTACATTATCAATTGCGCATATTTAAAACATGAGCATATTAATATTATCTTCCTTTTTATAAACTATTAATCATTTGGCCAATTGAATCATTTTAAAAAGTATTTAAAAATAATATTGTTTCGAGTGGCTCACTTAAACTTCAAGCTCAAGCTCAAATCATTACGATACGTCAAATCTTACTTATAATATCAATTTACAATTTCACATTATTTACAAAACCCTAAAGCTTAATTTTATTACATTGGTTACTTCAATCTAATGTTCACAAACAATCAAAATTATAAAATAATTTTAAAGTAAGTAACAAATTTTCTTAATCTATGATGTAATGAGTGCCCAAATAGGGAACTTTTTATTGTTTTAATTAATTTTAATTATGTTATAATTAAATTAAATATTAAAAATTGTGAATCTATGTGAACTGAAGTAATGATTCAATCATGTCACCCTTATTCGTGTATATGAACATTGCAAATCATGATTCGAGGTTTTCTTTAAATTTAACAAAAATTAAGATTTAGGTTGTTAATGAATGTCGTTTAGACAATATTAAATTCTAAATTAATATCACATACAACGGCGGGTTGGGTTTTTTTTTTTTTTTTGCGCCTTCAAAAATAAAACGGCGGGTGGTTTTTATCTTTGACCTAAACCAAGCGCCGCACTTTTCGCAGCATCTTATTGTGTGGTCAACTGTCTTCTTAATATAGCTAGGTGGGACACGAATGCCGACCAAAACGATATTAGTGTTAAGAGTGTATGAACATCGTTGACCTTAGCCTTCAATCACTGCAAACGTCAACGAGCTGTCACTCTCTTACGTAAAGCGTCAACATCATAAGAACTTAACCTCATCTTAAGTGGAAGCGGAAGCTTCTCTACCCAAATCTTAATTGGAGAGTGCCCAACATACGAACAGTGATATCCAGCTGGAAGTGTGAAACTCCTGGTCTGCAAGAAAATAGATGAAATTTCCTATGAAACACACAGTTTATTCTCCTCCTGGCTCCTGTACAATTTCAAGCTGCTGAAGGTGTGTACCCGGGTGGGTAGTCGTGCTGGTGCCAGTTTGTGGCTTAGAATCCTACGTAAGAACTCCCTCATCTTCATGTCCATCCCTCAATAGAAGACTGAAGCCAGCAATTTTTCTCAATCTTCTTCCTTCTAAGTTAGACCTGACTTTATTTGAATCTGTCCAACGGCCAGCTGCTGCATATACGTTAGCAAGCATCACATATGATTCTGGATTTTCTTTGTTCTTTTCCAGAAGACTTCTCCCAATAATCTCCCCAAGTTCAACATCACCGTGGGTTTTGCAAGCACCTAACAGAGACTCAAGTAGGCCAGCTGATAATTTACATGGTAGCTTCTTCACAATATCATAAGCCTCATTTAAGTGGCCAGTTCTACCTAGCAAGTCCACTATGCAAGCATAGTGAGCCATTTTCACTGGTATCCCATGTTTTACCATGGAGTTGAAGACCACCCAACCTTGCTCAAGCAAACCAGTATGGCTGCATGCTGATAAAACAATAGAAAAGGTGATATCATCAGGTGTCACTCCTGAAAATTGCATCTGAGAGAAAAGTTCCAGGGCAGTTTCACCATCCCCATGAAGACAATATCCATGGATCATCACGTTCCATGAAAAAACATTCTTTCCAAGCATGTTCCCGAATAACTTTCTGGCGCTACAGATGTTTCCACATCTTGCAAACAAATCAATAAGAGCATTGCCGATGATGACATCCTTGTTAAACCCCTTGTGTACGGAATAAGCCAGCAAAGAGTGAGCAAGATTCAGGCTTTTTAGTTCAGAACAGGCTGAAATCAAATTTAGAATTGTTACAGTACAAGGTTCCAAGCCTACTCGAAACAGATCTGCAAAGAAGGATACTGCTTTTCTGGCATTTTTTGCTTGTACAAGCGCAGACATGATGGCATTCCACAAAGATATATCCCTCTTTGTTCCCAATTCAAAGAGTAAAAGACATGAACTTATATACTCAAATCTCGAGTACATAGAAACCATGGAAGATAGAAGATGAGTTTCTTGCAAAATCCCCAACCTAGTTGCAAAAGCGTGGATTGACTTACCTTGCCTCCTATCATAGCATTGCGGCAACAAATTTACCAGGGTAAAAGAGCTTGGCCGTTGACCTTACTTAATCATTTGATGATATAAGACCAAAACCTCACCGTTTAGATTTTGACGTCTGTAACCAGACATCAGGGCATTCCAGGACACTACACACCTTCTCGGCAAACTTTCAAAAAGTAATCTCCCAGCCTCAGTATCTCCACATTTACAGTACATGCTTATCAGCGTGTTAACTAAAGGAACATCAGAAGTGAAACCTTTTGTGATTGCATAACCATGAAGAATCATCCCTTGATCCAGATTGCGATCATCCTCAAATACAGGGAGAACGCTTATCAGTGTAACCAAATCTAGTGCTGTTCCCTCTTTGTGCATCTCGCCAAGGAGATTAAGAGCTTTTTCCACATCTTCACCACGTATGCATCCACATATCAATGAGTTCCACGAGACAACATCTCTAGTTTGCATTTTGTGAAATAGCTTAAAGCAAGTGCAGAGATTATTAGAATCAGAGTAAAAGTCCAGGAGTGCATTTGACACATTGAGGTTTGAATCTAAGCCCTTTCTGATGCCATATGCATGGGCAGACTTACCAAGACACACAGCCTTCAATTGTGAGCAAACAGAAATGACACTCATTAAAGATGCTGCATCTGGACAAAAACCAGAAATTTGGATTTCGCTAAATGCAGCTAAACTGTCATCCAATTGTCCACAATGTTCATATCCAGAAACCATGGCATTCCACAGTAAGAGGTTCTTAATAGACATCCCATCAAAAAGAAACCTGGCTGTTTTCATGTCTCCCATCTTGGAATACATGGAGACAAGAGCCGATACGACAGAAATTTGATTTTCAGAACCATATTTTATAATGTAAGCATGAATGGATTTGCCGTACCAAATACTGTAATGTGAAGAACAATAGGGAACGATGGATACAAAAGTAACAAAATCAGGAAGTACACAAGTACGGAGCATTCCTTCAAATATCTCAAAAGCTTCAAAAGGCATTTGCTTTTGTGCATAAGCAGATATCATGGCATTCCAAACAGCAACATTCTTCTCCACTCCGTAATCAAACAAACTTCTAGCAGCATATAAATGCACATCACCGGCATCGCCAGCATACATTGAAATTAAAGCAGGCACCAAGAAATCGTTCCCGAAATATCCAGCCTTAAGGGCAAGGCCATGAATACACTTCCCAGTATCAAAACATCCCAAACGAGTGCATGGAGGAATTACGCTGGCTAAAGTGCTCAAATTAGGCTTCAAACCCACAGCAAAGATATGCTTAAAAACATTGAAAGCCTCTTGCTCAAATCCCTGCGAAGAATAACAAGCAATCAACGCATTCCAAGAGACCAAGTCGGGTTGAGGAATTCTATCATTCAACGCGTGTGCAATTTCAAAGCACCCACTTTTCCCATAAAAGTCAACTAAAGCAGTCAGTATAACAACATTTCTTTCGTATCCACTTCTCAAAACAGCACAATGTACCGTCTTTCCAATTCCAAAAGCACCCAAAATGGAGCAAGCCTTGATTACAGAAGGAAACGTGAAATCATCAGATGGGCAACATGAAACTCGGCAATTCCCATAAACATACAAAACATCCTCGTACAAAGCATAACTGCTAAGACCCCTGAGCATTAAGTTCTGGAGCGACACGGTCGGTCTCTTGAAAGTATTGAAAGCGGAAAGAGCAACATCCAAAGCACCCACATTGAAACATGAGTTTAGAAAGTGTTTCAGGAAAAGCTCACGCCCAAATAAACCATTAACGATGAGAAGAGACTTGACAGACTTCAAGTGGCAGGTGTTTCTGCAAAGAGTTAATATTTGAAAGAAGAAATTGGTTTCTTTGAAGCTGAATGAAGAGTGTTTTGTGGGGAGTCGTCTGAATTCTGAATTAGCAAGTTCGGGAGCAGCACTAGATAGAGTGTTAACAGAGAGGAAACGGCTAGGAAGATTGAAAAACATAGTGGCGGGTAGGCCATTAGTAGATTAGGGAGGGAGCTCCGTGTCGCTCGCCATCAATCTGGACGACAGTTAACTGATTCTGAGTGTATTTATAACTGTTAAAACTTAAGTGGATTAGGGAGGGAGCTCCGTGTTGCTCGCCATCAATTTGGACGACAGTTAACTGATTCTGAGTGTATTTATAACTGTTAAAACTTAAAAGAAGGCAGTACCTACTGGTTTCTAACAACTTGACATAAGCAGTTGGTATGCTGCGTCCTCAGAAGAAGAACCTTTGTTCTCGTACTAAGTTGATAGATCCTATGCTTACAAGAAGCCCATTGCATACATAGGTCCTGTAAGTGGTCAAACTATCATGCTTTCATTCGAGAGATTAAAGGTTGGAGACTTAATTGCATATGAAATTTTCGTTTGACTGGTGAAGAGATCTATCTTAAACGCTTAATTTATAAATTATTATACGCATATAAAAAATTTATTATTATGAGCTTTATTAATATATAATTTATGTGAATCATTTCATTTATAAACAATGATTTCAAGTTTTATTAGTAATAAATAAATATATATTAAGTGAAATAATTTATTAATTAATATTTTATAATATAATACTTTTATAATTTCAATTCGGGTTAATAATTAATTGCGTTTTATTAATTTATATAAATATTTTAATTAATATACTTGTATTAATCATTTCAATTTATTTACAAGATAATGTAATTCCTCTAATTTTTAACGCGGCCAATTGTCTCATATACAAAGATATACAGACTGAAATTGAAATTGAAATTGAAATTTTTAAAATTTTTTAAAAGGAGGGGCTAGTGCAACGTCATATAAAATCTATTCTTAACCTAACCCCAACTCATTATCAAATCTTAATAACAACCCATGTCAGGAATTGCATCCATTTACAGTGGTTTATACCGAATATTTGCATCTGGCATGCCTGAACTTCAGATATCTTCGTATAAACTACAAATATAAATATCATGATTCCTCCTACTTATCCCCAGCATACTGCCAGAACCCACGGATCTAAAGAACCATCAAGATCTGTGACTAAGTTGTAGAGTAGGCCTAATCCTCTTTTCAAACAACAGGCACCATCTAATGGAGTCCATGAAAAATCTAGTGCATCGCCTTGTAGTTTAAATGCGCAAATCAAAGAAAATAATCCCATCTTATTGAAATGAGTTTTTAAGTAATAAACATACGAATTGGATTATATTATACCACATAACAAAGGTCTTGTGTCAACATAATAAAGATCTTGTACCAGGCAAATTACATAAACACGTCACACCATAAATTACCTAAGCCAAGACCATTTCTCCTTAGTTTGCAGATACATAGATGATATGTAGATGGCTAGATCCTAATAATAAATGCCTCCACATTTGGAAAATGGTCCACAAAGTCCCATGATTTTACCCTAAGTTTAGTAACCATACATTGTCTTCATCATCATCCTCATAAACTCCTCCAGATTCACTTCTCCATCACCTGTGCGTTTCATAAAGCCAACATGTAAGTGATAAGCAACACCATAATTGTGCCAAACAGATTAACACCGAAAAATCCTACTCAATCCAATTACCCAGAAAACATATGGACTAGGATGCAGAAGTGTGAAGATATCCGCCTAATTTAAGTTGGTGCTCAAGGTTTTCCAATCTTACTAGACTAACCCAATAAGTAAAGAACGTAAGTTGTTTCTGAAGGAGTAACTACCACTTCAGATATTACAATTGAAAACATATTATCCAATAGTTTGGTAGGAATTCCAAGACGTTACAACAATGAGAAGGATGCACCCTATTGCCTCTATGTATGCCAACTCATAACATTTAAGTTGGTGTCAGTACGAGGTCAGACATTCTAGACAGTTTTTTGTTCTAAAATATCAGGAAAATATACAAATATGCAAACTTACGATCTCGATCTGCTTCTTCAACCATCTCTTCAATTTCTCTGTCAGTAAATTTTTCACCTAGTTCTTTTGCTGTTCTTTTAATGTCAGCAACTGATATCTTATCCTGCAGAAAATGGGAGAGGGTAAACAACTGACGAAAAGAAACAAAGTCAACAATGAATGACCAACAACTGACATTATTATCTTGGTCAATGATACGGAACGCCCTCATCAGCTCTTCTTTAGTGTCCCTTTCTCCGATCTTGGCTGTCATCATATGAACAAATTCATCAAAATCAATAGCACCGCTCCCGTCCTTGTCCACATCAGCAATCATTTGATTGATTTGCTGCAATGAGCAATTCATTATGCGTTAGTCATGTAGAAAGGTTTCGATTCAATTTGAACCAAATAGGCAATAGCAACACAAAATGATTTTAGACATTTAGATAGAAAGGAAAACACCCCAATTACAAAATTATACATTTAGGGGACCCTTCTGTAACTTGGCTTGTTCATTCCTTTGCTGTTAACACAGAATTTGTTGCAAGGAGGAAAGGAAACACAGCATAGGCCCACAACACAGATTATTTATTTGAGTAAGTAGTAATGGAGTGCCTTTATTGATAGTTTCATTACTGCAAGATCTGAACCAATTCATAAAGAGAAAACAGCAGTTTCAAAATGCACATACATTAGTTACATGAACAGATAATTCACTAAAAAATTCAGGCTCAGAAAAGTACCATAATTTCCAAAAGGAGATTGCATACACTTATGCTAGGAGTTAGAAGATACCTCTTCTGTCATCTCAAAGCCAAGTGCCCTGTCATACGAGAAGTTCAGTGTTCACGCATCTTATCTCTGACCAACTTAGAAAACTTTGTACACAAATTATGTAATAAATACCTCATAGCAATATTCAACTCTTTAGCATCAATCGTGCCTGAAAAAAGAAAACAAACTACCATGTAAATATTAAAATTAAAAACATAAACTGAAGCCGGAGATGACAGTAATAACATCATTACCTGAATTATCAGTATCAAATAGGTCAAATGCTTCTCTAATTTCTTTCCTTTTTTGTGATGGTAACTCATGATGTCGCCCTCTAGGCTTATCTATACGAGACTGCCCTCTATAGGGTTTTGACTGATGAGGTAAAAGTGCACATATGAAAGTCATAAGCCAAAAACAGTACTTCAAGGAAATGATAGAGGAACCAAGTACATTTAATAGACATTTCAAAAAGGATAGTAGAACTAATAATTTGAGTGATCTGAATGTGACAAAATAAGAGATTTTTTTAACAGACGATTAAAAATGCATAATAATGCAACTCGGGATTGGTCATAAAGTCAATATTTATTCTGCAAAAACTCATCCACGATAATTAAAACATGTCCAAAAAAAGTGAAAAGCATAGTAGGAAGCAGATCTTCAACTTAACATTCCCCTCAATATAACACCAGCATGTCCATTGCTAAATAGCAAAAAAGTTCATAGACAACTAGCAGAAACCGCAACTAACAACAGAACCTGGAATACCAACAACTACCAAATCATCTTCTAATTACTCGAGCAATTTGAAAATGATGGAGAACATATCAGATCAAATAGCCTTCCACACTTGATCCAAATATTAAAACTAAAACTGATATGTTCATTATGTGGAAACAGCTAGACCGTATAAGTTCTCGAAAAAGCATGCACTTTAAATTAATGATGAACCAGTAAAAAGAAAATCCAGAGTTCAGAGTTCAGACCCAAAAAATTGGAATAGCGAATCCTCACAAAACTAAATCCATAACCCAGTGATCTACATAACAAATTGTTCCAATTCGTTCATTACCAAAAGCACCGGCGCAGGACCCTTGACCCCAATCTGAATAAAAGCAAATTATCTCCCAATTTTAAAATTTTAATTATTACATAGATTCCATGAACGATCAATAGTAATCAAAGATGCAAATTCATAGTAAAATAAACACATCTGTAAGAAATATTCGAATCAAACAGAGAAGAGGAGATTCGTGTTTCTCAGAAAAAGACTCCAATTTTTTATATAAAAAAAGATGATTCACAGAGAATTGACAAAATAGGGATCAACGAAAACAAAACGACGGAGAATATAAGATTTCTATACAAGAACAAACCATAGCTCAATTTTGCCGATCGACGGGATAAGCTTCGCTTGCAAGAAAATTCGTCGGGCAGAAGTGATTTGCCTGTTAGTATTGCATTTCCAGGTCGTACTGTTAAGCGTCGAACTTTTGGGCTTAACAACAACAACCGACTTCCCTGTTAGTTGGGTCCATGTGCTTGTGACCCACAACTCTGATACGGGGTCTAATATAATTTAGCTTAATTCGTATTAATCAGAGATTAATTAACTAATTAAATTATCTAATCTTTTTAATGAGTTGGCGTAACCCTATTACACCAAAATCCCCAGTTCATCATAATCTAGTGACGGACTTTGCAGCTCTCTGCAGTCATTATCCTTCTGTTCAAATTTTCTTTGACACAATATGGATCTTCCTGTAATGATGCGTACCTCTTCCCCAATTCAGAGAGATTCTGCTTTAGATCTTGGTTTTTCCCAGTTGCGTCCTCCCTATTCGATATTTTTTACTTTTCCTATAAAATTAGACAATATTTAATTACATTTTTTATTTTTTCAAATAATTTATTGGTTAAATTACATATTTTGATTTGGATAAAGATAATAAAGTGGTTTAATAAATTATCTAAATCAATGAGTTGAAATTTGGGTGAAACATGGATCCCAATTGGTATGGATCGGACTTGTATCGAGTCTGTAATGGGAAATCCGATATAGAAACTCTATATAAAGGTTAAGATCTCCTGTAGTTGCTCATATTATTCGTAAGTATAAGGATTCTTTGACCCGTTAAGAGAACTTACGTCTTGAGAAAACTGTAAAAAAACGTTGACCGCGTTCTGATGAACAGTTCCAGTGAAGAAGCAATGGATTCGCGCTCGTTTCGGCTTCGGAAAGCTCGTTTGAAATTATATAACCGAAATTAAGTATTTTCCGCATTTCTTCATTTATTGCCCTTTCACATTCAATCCGGGATACGTAACTAAGGTATCGTTACGTGTTACACGTGGTATCAGAGCGGTAACGTGATCGGATGGTTAAAAACGAAGATTTTTTGGTTTGTTCTCCGTAAGGTTTTCCGAGAGTTAACTTATGTTTCTCAATTTTTTCTTGCTTGTTATTGCATAAAAGTAGTATACATATGTTTAGCTTTGAGAAACAGGTTGAAAACGAGCTCGGGAGGGCAAAAAATTAGCCCGAAACATGTCAGAAATTCCCATTTTTCGACAAGACGAAGGAAACCGTCAAGGGCGTGAAGGACATGCGTCGGACAAGTGAACAGTACCACCCATAGGGCGGTACGTCAAACATGCAGTCGACAGGTAGGTGGACAGGAACATGCCACGTGTCACGCATCTGGCATGTGAAGTTGAAGACGAGTCGCACGCGCCGTGCCTTCCCACGCATAGCTGACGTCAGCGCTACAGTGCTATGACGCTGTGCTGATGTTTGCTGACGTCAGCATGCTACAGTTTTTAAAAAAATACAAAATTTTCATATTTTCTGTAAGGGTGCCCCAGGATATTTTGGGTCAATTTTTGGGTTCGGGAAATTGATAAAGTGAAATTTTCTATTTTTTTGATTTATTATATTAGTAATAAATGAAATTTTAACTCTAGAAAAAGGAATTAAGGTATTCTTAATCCGATTTCAAGTAAATTTTCATGCTTCGGACATCACATGAGGGAGATACTTCAAGTTTTCGTGTTTCAGGTCTCATGTTCAGTGTTCGGGATTGCATGATAGTTACTCGGAAAAGGAATTAAGACATTCTGAAGCCATTTTTGAGTGAATTTTCGTGCAACGAACTTACTATAACAGAGATACATGAGGTTCTTATGTCTCGGCAGTCGGTTCAGTGTCCAGTAATGCACGATAGTCGCTCTACTAAGATTTTTCTTTTATGAAAGTCTCAAATGAAGTTTTCAGATAATGTCTTCAGCAAGAGTGTGTGACAATGAGACTGTGCATTCGAGTTTTTATATTTATTAATGTTACATTGTTACATACCATATGTTCATCAAGAATGTGAGAACAACATAAAGATGTATCTCTTGTGTTTGTGGACTTTTTGGGTGCTCATGAGGATGTACCTACCAAAGTGGCCTTTCAAGTAAGTATTTTGAATTGTTCTGCTTGTATGTAGGGGGATGTCTCTAGGTTTATGTTTAGTTATTTTGCCCAATGGTGTTGGCCTTACATAACATTTTGAGATGTGCATAAAGACATAAGATGGAGAAAAGTTGTTGCTCAAGTGATCTATTCGCCCAAAGGTAATAGTGTCATAAGAGTTGATGGTTTGTACTCCGATCGCTTTTATGTGGAGGTCTAATTGCACATATTATTTATTCAGCCCAAAAGTGTTTCATAATATATGTGATCGGATTCTTAGAAAAGATATTGTTTAATGGCTTTGAGTATCGTTATTATCCTACATTTGTGCTGATCTAAACATTATCATTTTAAAGTCACCTTTTTGATCAATAATATCAGTGTCACCATTGAAACCCTGATCGGTTTCAATACGAAGAAGTGGACAGAGGATGTATTGAATGCTATGGAGATAGCTGAGGTTGATATGGCCATATGGCAGGATAGGCCATCTCCACCTACAGTGATGAGCTCGAGAGCTCATAAAGCAGCCTATAAAACCTGAGATCGATCTAATAGATTAGATCTTATGACTATTAAAGGATACATTCCTGATCATCTGCTAAGTGGACTTCCGGACACAAACATAGCGAAGTAATTTCTTGATAATGTCTCTTAGAGGTATACAGTCTCACCTAATGTTGAGACAAGTGCCTTGATGAAAGAATTATTCTCCATGAGGTATACAGGAGAAGAGGGAGTAAAGGAGTACATATCAACAATGATCCATCTTCACAATAGACTGAAGATGTTAAACATTCCTCTTCTTGATGTCTTCATAGTTTACCAGACTCTGAATACACTCCCTCTAGAGTTTAGTAATCTGGTAAAGACATATTATTCACAGGAAGAAGAATGGGACTTCAATACTTTGATTGCCCATTGCGTTGCTGAGGATGAGAAACTTAAGTTTGCTACTCCTACAGCCCTCGAAATAACTAAAGGGAAGGCAAAGATGAAGCTCGCTAAGATCAAAGGTAGAAAGAATAAATCTTCTCCACATACTGATGATGGTCAATCCAGTGTTGGTAAAGGTCTGCATGACATAAAGAAGCCAGCAGTATGAGGCCTAAAAAGAAAAATTGCGACCATTAAATAACTCCTTAACTAATCAATTTATGAATCTAATTTGTGATAGTCGCAATAAGTACTTGGTGGCTATACAGCGGAGTATCTGATCAAGGTGCTTCCACAATACAGGGTTCATATCAAGGATAAAGCCAAATAAAGAAAAGGAGGAACTGATGGTTGACAGCAATGAAGAAGTGGATGAAATATCTGTAGGGGAATGTATGAGTTGAACCTTACTGCAAGGTTCATTTTGGTTTTTACACCATATTTTATATGTGATCTTTGGATCAATTTTGGACAAAGAAGGTTGACGCTTTGTATTTAATGATTATGTTGTATAGTTGGTGTTTAATGCAAGACATAATGGCACAACTTTCTTGTCATATGGTTTGTATAGAATGTGTCTTATCCCGAATTAGAAATGAAGGACCCTGATGAATGAAAAGTCATATATGGCGTGGCATAAAAATTTAAGCTATATTTCCAGAGCTAGGGTTGAGAGATTGATTAAGGAAAGCATTCTCTCAATTCTAGATTATGATGATCTGGGAACATGTGTTGGCTATTGCAGGAATAAGTTCACTAATAAGGAAGAAAGGTCAAATCATATTTTTAACTTATTGAGTCTAATACATACGGATACCAGAAGACCTTATGAAGTTACATTGTGCAATTCCAAATGTATTATGACATTTGTTGATGATTATTCCTATTACAGTTATGTGTTTTTGCTTAAAGATTGAAGGTTGAGAACCAATTGGAAAAATCCTTTCAAAGTGTCAGATCTGACCGTGGAGGAGAATATCATGATAAACATGGTTTTTTAGGACTTGAAAAGGTCCCTTTGCCATATATATGGAATTGGTTAGGATAGCGACTTGATTCACTACACCGGGTAGTCTTGAGCAAATTGGTGTATTGCCGAAAGGCATAACCACACCCTAAAGGACTTGAAGAAGTCAATACAGAATAGAACTAATTTACCTGATTATCTAGAAGTGTGAAAACCCAGCCTTGCACACATTCCTGTATGAGGCTACCCTACCGAGGTAGTATAATCCTTATAAAGAAAAATTGCATGCTCATTATGCTCATTGCTATTTAGTAAGATATCCTGACCACTCTAAAGGCTACAGATCTTATTGTAGAGAAGGAGGGACTAGAATAGTGGAATCTCAAACAACTAAGTTTCTGGAATACGATGTCTATGATGATGATGGGCCCTTTGACCCTTCGGATGATAACAGGTTGGATCCTACAGTTATTATATACCTGCCACTTATACAGTTAGATTCGGGGGATCTAGGTCTTTGTATCATGCCTGTACAGGAACATGAACCCATACCTATACACATAAAGGTTCCTGGGAGTACAAGATCTAATGCAGTTATGAAGATCCGCAAGAGTGAGATGACCTGCTATCCCATCTGATTACATAGTCTATTAGGTGAACAGGATTATGATATTAGACATGTTACAAATCCAGTTACTTTTACAAAAACTGTTTCTGAACTCAATGGGGAATTGTGGTGGGTTGTAATAACTGATGAGATGCAAGTGATAAAGCATAGTAAAATCTGGGAGCTACTTGATTTTGTAGCAAAATCGCAAAACCGTTAGCTGTAAATGAAGTTTTAAGACCTAAAGGATTTCAGGATAAAGTTCAGCGGTTTATGGACTCGCTCGGTTGCCTGATGGTTCACTCCGGGAGAAACGTTGACTTTAATGTTACTTTTTCTCTCGTATCCTCAAAGGATACATTTTGAGTGATTATTGCCATTGTAGCTCATGATGATATAGAGTTATATAAGATGGTTGTCAAAATCGCTTTCCTGAATAAAGACCTTTATAAAGTGGTATATATGGTATAACCTGAAGGATTTCAAGATCCAGATAGAACTGACATAGTTTGCGCGCTATGCATATTAATATATGATTTACATCAAACCTCCCGAAAGTGATACCTTACATTTGATAAAGTCTGACCTCTTTTGGCTTCATGGAAAATAAATTTAAAAAGATGCTTGTATTATGAGGTCAGGGGGAGCAAAGCTATCTTCCTATTATTGCATGTGGATGATATATTGCTCATGTCAAATTACATGACCATATTGTATAAGGTTAAGCAACATTTGGTTGAGAAATTTGACATAAAGAACCTTAGCGTAGCATCCTTTGTCCTAGGTATTCAGATTCACTAGGACAGATCTTAACACTCATCATACCTCTCACAGAGTGCATACATTGAGTATATGTTACAAAGGTTTAATATGGTTAATTGTAAACCTGTCGTAGCACCTTTATAGTGAGAGATAATCTTTGGCACAGTATCCAAAGAATAAAGTAAAGAGAGAGGTTATGAGGAATGCTCCGTATTCTAATACGGTTGATAGCCTGATGTATGCTCAGCTATGTACTAGGCATTTACTGTTTAACTATTTGGTCAGTATCTGGTTAACTCAGATGTAGACCATTGAAATGCAATCAAGCAAGTGTTGAGATAATTAAAGGGAATCAAGGATTATATATTGACATATAGAAAAATCAACAAACTAAATCTCGTAGGGAATTCATATTCAAATTAAGCTATATGTCCGAATGATCGAAAGTTCACTTAAGGTTACAGTTTTTTTTAAGTTAGCAGATGGTACAATGTCGTGGAAGAGTGTCAAGTAGACACAGGTGATTTTCTCGACCATGCATGCAAACTGCATGCTATCAGGCTGCTTCATAGACGGTTTAGCTCAAAATTTTGATTTCTAAGTTATCTGTGGTTGATTCAGTGGCTAAACTCATTCGGTTGTAATGTGATAATCAAGCTGTTGTATTGTTTAATAATGACATTGAATATCACAAGGTCTTAGCATTTTGATGTCAAATATTCGACCATAAAGTAGTTGATACGAAAAGGTGACATTAAGGTTTGAAACATTTAAGGACTGAGGAATTACAATTCAATTCTCTAATTAAAGGACTTTGCCCACTTGTGTTTGGAAGACCAGTATACAGTATAGGTATTTTGAAATCCTTAGACACTGTTAGTTAGGGAATCATTATGTTTGCTCCATATACATTTGTACATTTTGATGTATTATAACGGTATGATAGTTCATCATTAAAGATGATCATTGTTTATCCTCAGTAATACATGTTATCATACATTGTCATAATATGTATCAAAGTCTTAAGATTTGTGTCAATTTTAAGCATTTAAAGGTCATTGGGCATATATACAAATTGACCTTGAGTCTATGTCATTTAGACGCATGTAGTTTTATACGAATATCCTTAAAGTTTCACATGACATGGGGGGATATAAGTTTTTAATCCCATCAAGGTTCTTTGATGCAATTTAGCATTTAGTTTAAGAACATAAAGGTTTTCTCTAATGTTGTTTAGCATTTGGCAAGAGAAAACAATTTTTCTCTAATGTTGGTTAGCATTTAGTGAGAGAAAACAGGATTTCTCTAATCCAGTTTAGCTTAAAGCTGGAGAAATCGAGACCTACAAATAAAGATGATATAATTTAGATCATACATGTATCATCTTAGTTTGCCGCACTCTATTTTTCCATTCATGTTAGTGAGGTATTAGATACATGTCAGACCTCCCTAGTCCCCACTTTGTTGCTGGATTTTGGACTGGGTGATGATGATGATGTTAGTGAGGTATTAGATATGTGTGATTGTATTGGATCTATGTCGCACATGACACATGCATTTAATACTTTTGGGTATCGAAAGCCTTGCAGGAGGAAATGATGGACTTTCATTATCTTTGGATGAAATGTTTTGTTTTTAAACTTATTCGACTAATATAGTAGCATAGCGTAACCAATTTTTAAACTTGAGTCAAAAATGCAATTAAGTATTGTCCAAGGGGGAGAATGTTGGACTTTTTTACTTTTCCCACAATTAGACAACATTTAATTGCTTTTTTGGTTTTTTTAAATAACTTATCGGTTAAGTTACGTAATTTGATCCGGATAAAGATAATAAAATGGCCCAATAAATTATCTAAATCAATAGTCAAAGCCTGGGTGAAAAATGAATCTCGATCGGTGTGGACTGGACCCATATCGAGCCTGTGATAGGAAAGCCCGATATTGAAGCTATAGACAAAGGTTAAGGTCTCCTGTAGTTGCTCATATCATTTGTAAGCATAAGGATTCTTTGACCTATTAAGAGAGCTTACGTTTTGAGAAAACTGTAGAACGACTTTGACCACATTTCGATGAATAGTTCCTGTAAAGATGGCGGTAGATTCGCACTCATTTCAGCTTCAGAAAGCTCGTTTGAAGTTATGGAACTAAAATTAAGTATTTTCTGCATTTCTTTGTTTATTGCCCTTTTAAGTTCGATCCGGGATATGTAACTAAGGTATTGTTACGTGTTACACCTCCATCCTTGAAGTTAAATGCTTGACTCACTGCTTCGAATGTGTTACCATACTTTTGCTTTCTGTTTCCCTCTGATGAAAAGAAGACACTTCCATATAGAGAGAAAACATTATGCTCTGCAAGCTCTCTAACCCTTTCACGAAGTCTATGCTCCTTTAATCGGAACTTTTCAAGCTTCATAGAATAATCATTTGACCTTCTGTCTACCCCCTTCTCTAGTGCTGATCGCAACTCACTCTTCTTGTTTTCTAATCTTTGGGTGCGCGACTTTAGTCCTGCTTTTGCCAATATAAACTCTTCCATTGTAGAATCCCTCTTAGTAATCCGAGACTTTAAAACACCTAATACCTCAATTGCCAAGCTTACCTTGTCGCCATCAAGTTTCTAATAATCTAAACCAATGATGGGAAATCAAATCCACTATATTGAAAGTTGTCCTGATCAAGCTCTTCAGAAAGAAAAACTACTCCCTCCTCAATTTCCTTTGATCTTTGTTGCAGTTCCACACCTATAGCATTCTCATTTGCAAAAAAGTTCACATCACGATTGTTGTCCATTGGAAATGGTGAATTGGAGATTTTGAGAAATTAAGTTTACACCAACTGTTATGGAGTTTAGTTAAAAAATTAGTTAATTAACAGACCCTCATACTAGATAAAATTTTTACGCAGCAATAGAGTCTTGTAGAAAATATTTAAAAATGTTATGTAAGAAATTCTGAACGGAGGAATTAATTATTTGTTAATTTAAAGGTCTATTTAAATATCTATCAAATATTAAGGTTGTTTTAGAATATTTATGAACATTAAGGTCTTAATTAAATTTTGGTCAAAACTTTTAGGTTTTTGACTCATTTGCATTACTACCAAATTACACTACAACAAACTTGGATTTGGCTACGCTTTATTTGGCGACGATTCCAAAATCGTTGCTAAAAGTAAACTTTTGACGATGATTTTTAAAAACATTACCAAGGTTTACTGTTTCGCTACGTTTTACAAAATTGTCGCCAAATGCAAGCCTTAGGTGACACTTTATTGGAATCATCGCAAAAGGCTGATCCTTTTGCAATATTTTAGTATTTTCGTCGCCAAAGTGTGAGCCTTTGGCGATGACTGTAGATATCATTGCATAAAGCGATATCGTTGCAGAAAGCTGGACTTTTAGTGACAAATCTTTTAAATTATCGCCAAAAGCTTAAATAACAAAATTACTCTCTTATTTATAATTATGAATTGACTAATTTTGACTTGATCATTTTGTGACTGAATTTCATATTGAGAAAATTCAAATTTAATATTATTGACAATAACTAAGTGCATAAATAAATTTAGATAATAAAATGTCAAATCATTTCAGTAATTTATGAAACTATAAACTTAAAATTAATTAATATTACATAAATTTGTATTTATATTTTTATCTTTTAAATTATATAATTTGACAATTTTATATGGTACCGTAAAATTTTCAAATAGTATTAACATGAAGTTTGTAATGTAATGATATATGATTCCTACAGAGAAAATAATAAATATTGATATATAGTGAGTAATATAATATAATATAATAATATATAGTAAGTACTACAAGATTTTAATTAGAAGTTGAACATTTCTTACAGAAAAACAATAAATAAATTTTCATGTCTATTCCTTAGAAAAGAAAAATAAATAATTATTTTATGGATTCTATGTGACATGAGACTCGGTAGATAACGTAAAGGAGTTCTCTATGTCTAGAATCCCAAGAAGGTTTCTTGCATATTCAAAAGCATCAATTAAAATAGTTAAAGATCTTCCCGCATGAGTTAGTTTATTAACACCCTCTTCCAATAACTTCCTGGCTTTAACTAAACTAATAAAAGATACAGTAAATAATTTCCTAGAGGTAATATGGATCACTGAATTAAATGAACCACAAGTACCAAGTGTTCACCTAAGGAACAAACAATATAGAACAATAAAAGCTAAATCAAATGGTATAAGGAACTCAAATTCGAACACATGCATATCCGATTAAACGACTCCATCATCATCACAATGAACAGACATAGTTTTTGCAATAAATGACTATTCCAAAACAACCGATTTTTCTAATCATGTAAGTACCATTAGGACATTGCTACCGCCTCCATTTCCATCTATGTTCTCTTGAAGATCTGAGTAAGCTTTACGTAACACACTGTATATACAATCAGACATTCATCTAATAGCTTCCTAACAGAAAATGAGATATAGATAATAAAGAAAGAGAATTAATTCGAATGATACTAAAAATCTTGAAGCAGAAGACCGACCATTGAAAGCAAGGGGTGAATATACTTTAATGAGGATATTTGTTTTGAATAGATTCGTTCTTCATCAAGGAGAATTTTGCTAGATTCCTCCCATCGGAGCTCATTTTTGTCATCAGAAACTAGTCGTCACATTGACATTCCGCAATGAATTTATGTTAACAGTTTTATTCTGAAAAGTCAATAGAAAGAAAAACAAGTCATAAATATAATCAAGATAAAAGTAGAGTGTATAATTTAATAAGGAAACGAAAAATTATATGAAGTTATGCAATTAACAAAATATTAACAAAAGAAACGAAGATCATCGGAACTTAATTTTTTAACCATCCAAAGATCCCCTGCACAAGCACATTCTATATTTGTCAATCACCATTAAAAATAAATAAAACCCAAAGCAGATGACACAGATTAATAAGTGATTTGACATCTTTAAAAATATAAGACTTCTTATTTGAACGTTCCAACGTTCTTGCAATGTTAATTTTTTGATTTATTAACTGAGACTAATTTATATGATAAGGTTGAGAATGTTAACCGTGTATGTACTATATTTAAGGTATACATAATTAAGTGTGCTTTCCTCTAAAATTACTGTTATGATAAAAATAGTGGGAAGACTTACCTGAAGAGTTTAATGAAGACTAGGAATCGAAGCCGTCTCTCCAAAACAAGACCCTAGAATCTTTAACTATTAGCTGGAAATCTAGATTAAGCAAAAAGGCATTGAGTTAATACAAAAGAATCAAGTAGTTTCATACTTCGATGTTAGCTTTCACCTAGGATGGGAGTGAGTTATGACTCCTCCAAGAGAAAGCTAATGACTACCTATTGCAAAACAACGACCAAAGATCAAAAGAAGAAGAAAATGTGAGAAGGAAGACAGAGGAACCCATACCTGACAACTTGACCAGTTCAGAGAAGAAGATCGCCTTTGATGATTTAGCCCTAATTAGGAAGCATCTAGAGACTGTTTCGGTGGGGGAGGTTTTTTCAATTTATGTCCTTTATTTGGGTAATTAAGTTTTCAATTTCATAAAATGACTTAGTTTTGGCTAATATTTTTTGCTACAAAAATTAAGCGTAGGCAAAAACTATTAACGACGATTGGTGAAAAACTTCACTTATGGTTTTCGGCTATAGAGATTTGGCGACATAAATATAAATCGTTGCTAATAACTATTAGCAACAATTTTGAGATTTTTAGTGACATTTTTTTGTACCCAAAATTTGTTTATGTTGTATTAAATAAAGCCAAGGAAATAAGAAGGTTTGAGAGTAATATTTTAAAAGCCAAACTGAAAGTTAAACTGGTAAGACAAAAAGTTTATGATTTAAAATGTTTAACCAGTATTAAATCGTCATAAAACTTGCTAAAGATTCAATAAAATTAAAAATTGTGAAATATGATTGAAAGAATTTGTCCTTACCGGATTAAGAATTTAAAATTTAATTGAAAAAATAAATTATTAAATAAAACTTAATTGATTTATTTTAATTTATAATAACTTATTAATTTATTAAAATTGACCAATTATTTAACAAATTAATCAATTTTCAACAATAAAAACTGTTAAAATAAATTAAACTAAAATGTAAAAAACTAAACTAAAAAATTAAATAATTCAAAAATTTTGTAATTAAATCGGTTGAAATGGTTAATTTTTTAAAATTAAATACGTCACTTATAGCAGGTTTGTAAGTAGAGAAAGCTTTTGGCCCATATTTGTTGGCCTTGTCACAAGTACACGTTGTAAACCTCTGTTTTGACATCATTAGGATTTAGGAGCACACACTTGGTCCGTAAATTTTGAAGCACAAAATGGAATTATTGAAGATTTCACTTATCATGTTTTTCATTTCTCTGTCAGTTTTGTTACGATATGTTGGCGGGTAAATTTCATTAAGGTTTTCTAGTCCCACTGATTAATGATTTTTGAAAAACTACATTTGAATACCAGAAAAGAAAGATGAAATGTGCCTCCCTCTTGACACGTTCTCCAAAATGAACAGGCTCTTACCCTATGTTTGGTTAGTGTCTTCGGTTAGTGTCTTCAGGGGTGAGGACAGTGGATAAGGACGCAAAAGTTCTGTCCTTCGTCCTGTTTGCTTGCTGTCCTCACCCATTTTTGTTCCGTCTTCAGAGGATAAGGACAGAAATTTTTGTTCCTTTCAAAACTGAGGTACAAAAAATCTTGTCCGACGGACAAGATCAAGAAAGACGAAAATACCCTCATGTAACATCTGAAACCTAAAACAAACAATATTTTAATTAATTAATAATTATATTTTAATTAATTAATTATAATATTTTAATTAATAAATAGTTATATTTTAATTGATAATAATATTTTAATTAAAT